>QPKB01000002.1:78411689-78500031 GCA_003546025.1 Camphora micrantha
CATCTTATACTCAATAGCTCATGCAAGTCCGATGTTAGATAGAGTTTTGGTTGATGTCCCATTGTTCTCTGGGTACATACATGGGTACGACTGATGTTGTATCCGTGTCGTGTACTTGGAGAACCACGCGGACATGCTGCCGAAATTTTGTCTGACTAGGGGACGAAGCATTCGAGTTGTTGAGTGCAAGTTGGATCGTGCATTCTCGAATGGGATAGGACCAACCACCCTGTAGTAAGTAGTTTGCAGTTTATGGATAGGTGACTTGCATGATGCATGGTACCTTGGGTTAATTTACTCATTTTAGATTTCCTCATAAACAGTTATCGAGATGGACAAGAGTTGGATTGATTTACCGAATAGGATGTCTAGGGAATACATGGAGGGGATTAACCAGTTCATGGAATTTACCAATGGGCTTGGACAATGAGTTCATAAGTTGTCCATGTAGAAAATGTGCGAATCTGTGGTATTATACAGAAGAGAGTCTGTCTGGAGAGCATCTGGATTGTGAATGGATTCTTGAGAGCCAGTACAAGGAATTGGATATGAGACATGGGAGAAGAGTCATGTTTCCTGTCGCATTAGAGCGAAAGAGATGAAATTAGGTTGACGATACGTCAGAGGCCGGATCCGATTGATCGGGCATGCTAAATGATTGATCGCGTGCGGGTTGGCACCTGAATACACAAGCTGTGAGACTGAGGGGGCGGTGGGAGTAATCCTCGCTCCGGTGCCGATGAAGAAGCCATAAGTATTTTGATTCTCGACGATGCACAGACAGTGTATCCTGGAATTAAGGACTTTCAGTAATTGGTCCTTTATCGTGGAGCTGTTACTTTGAATGGCATTGAATGAAACAGTGGTCTGACACGTCCTTCGATATGCCTAACCAGTTGTTGCATCCGAGCGCTCCCATTCGGGCGCGAAACTTGCAGAGTCCTACTATCAGGCTCGCAAGTTAACTGAAAATTTAGGCTTCACATATGAGACTTTGGATGCATGTCCGAACAATTGCATTGTTGCTTTAGGATATGAGGATATGCCCAGCTTGATAAGTGCATCGTGTGTCAGACTTCGAGATGCGAAGGAAGACGGGGTTGGACACCAATCGTCAGGAATAGTTCTACAAGTGTTATAAATCGTGGCAAACTTGTTGGGCAGCAAAGCACGTGAGATATTTCCCAACTGAAGCCTAGGTTTGAAGAGAGCTTTTTATGTCATGAAATATGTCTAAACTGATGAGATGGCATGCCGAGAATAGCAGGGACGATGGTAGTTAAGCCCATCCAGCAGATTCCCCAGCGTGGAAAGACTTCGATCGAAAGGAATCCAGACTTTTGCCTTGGATTGTCGCAAGTGCGGCTTGGTTTTGGCTGCAGATGTTTTAGTCCATTCAGATCCATGACAGGGGCAAATCACAGGCACGTGGCCAGTCGTTTTGGTACCTATAATCTCCCGCCATGGATGTGTATGAAGCCGCCTTTTCTGATCCTATCCACACTTATTAGATGGACCAAGAGACCAGGGGACAAGATTGAGTGTATATATGAACCTTTATTGATTGATGAAGGAATTATGGGCTGATGGTCTGATGACATTTGATGCCGAAGCAATGGAAATGTTTAAAACTGCGCGCCGCATTATTTGGCGACAATCAACGAGTCTTCCCTGCGTACGCTAACTTGTCGGGTTGGAGCACATCAGGGAGAAGTTTGCATGTCCTTGCTGCTAATTCAGGCGAAGAAGTCAACTTGGTGGAGCACGGCAGAAAATGGGTACACGGGTCACAGACGTTTCTCTACCTCCATTGCTAGGTTCAGGAGGGACAAAGTGTCATTTGATGGCACTCCGAGAATATGGTCCAGCACCTCGAACAATGACGGGAGTTTGAATTGTTGTCACAGCTCGAGCAGGAGCAAATACGAACTGTGTATGATTTTCAAGATTTACTGGCCCTCCCGCTCCTTCTATTTCTGGTGCAAATAGAATGACGAAGTCATAATTGGAAGAAAAAAAAGTATTTTCTACCGATTTACCATACTGGAAGCATAACTACTCCAGGCACAACTTAGATGTTATGCACATCGAGAGAACATCTGTGATAAATATACTGTGGACCATTCTCGGTGTTCAGGGGAAGTCGAAGGATGGTGTCAGATGCACGTCGTGACTTGAAGAAATGGGCTTGAGAAAACCATTGCACTTGCAGCCGAGAGAGTCAAACAAGGCATACATGCCTCCTGCGCAGTACGCGATGAGTAAAGATGAGAAAGATGTCTTCCTCTCTGTTCCTGAAGGGTGTCAAGGTTTCCTGACGGTACTGTTCGAATATTGCTAAGCGCGCAGTGAACATGAAAGAAAGAACATTACAGGGTTTGAAGAGTCATGACAATCATATCCTCATTCAACAGTTACTGCCTATCTCCATAAGGAATTGTTTACCTAAGAATGTTGTAGCGCCGTTGATTGAATTTAGTAACTTCTTCAGACAACTGTGTTCTAGAGTTCACCGAATTGATGAGCTGAATGGTCTGCAAGGGAGGATTGCTGTGACGTTGTGTGTCATCTAGAAAAACTTTTTCCACCTGCATTTTTCGATGTCATGGTTCACTTGACAATACACTTAACTAGTGAAGCCCTGCTTGGTGGCCCCGTCCAATTCAGATGGATGTATCCAATTGAGAGGTACATTGATACTTTGAAGAGGTATGTTCGTAATAGAGCCCGTCCAGAGGCATCAATAGCTAAGGGGTATTTGATGGATGAGTGCACCCAATTTCTACGCAGCATATTCTTAAAGATAATATTGAAACAAAGTTGACTAGGCCCTCGCGGATTAATGACGGTCCAGTTGGGCAGGGCACGCAGTTTTGATCTCAACAATATTGAGTGGATTCAAGTTCATCGGTGGGTGTTGTTCAACACCCCAGCTGTTGTGGCTTTCACTCAGTAAGCTATCACTCATTCATAACAGTAATTTGTCAATTTTTTTCCTAAATTATCATACTTGTTGTTAAACACGTGTTATGCATCGCAGGACACACATTGATGAGCTCAAACGGGGACATGCCTCGTGCTACGGAGAGTGAAATTCTTCAGTCCCATCACCGGTCATTTCACGAATGGTTCAAGAATCACGTACGTAGTCAATCATTAGGAGTAGTTTCACTTGTTCATGTCATATTACTTTTATGTAGTGATATTCAGTGATTACATGCATTGCGTAGGTGTGTAGCTTACGAAGAACCAACGATCCTAGTTTGACCGATGAAATGAAACAGTTGGCTGATGGCCCCTTCATAACGGCCCGACGTTACACTACTTGTGACGTCAACGGTTTTCGATTTCGCACAAAGGATGTAGATGAGAAACGAGCGACACAAAATAGTGGGCTCGGTTGTCCATCTGTGGATGCTGGTTACTACTATGGCCGGTGAAGGATATTTGTTGAAGTTGTGTACAATCACGGGTTAAAGTTTCTATTGTTTAAGTGTGATTGGGTGGATCCTATCCGAGGGGTGAAAACAGATAAATTACCATTTACATTGGTAAATTTTAACAATCTGTTACATCGTGATGATCGAATAAATGCCGAACCTACATACTGTCCTCAATGGCGGAGCAAGTTTACTATGTCAGAGATTCGAAAGATCCTAACTGGCAGGTTGCAGTTAAAATGTCAAGGAGGGAGTGTATCAGATTGATGTGATGAGCCAGATATTGATGCATTCGCCCAACAAGTTTTGACCAGACTGTAGTTGTTCAACGTGATGAAGATGTTAATTGGGTTCGGGAAACCATGGAAGGAGATACAGTTGACTTACACGACCAGTGAACGGTTGGGAACTAATTCACTAATGTTAAATTTCAGTGTAAATAATTTTAAAATGTTACTTTCAATTATCTCGTTTAATGAAACTTATCTTACAAACATTTGAACAGATATGTCGGGACGAAAGAGGAGAGATCGTCCGCTGACGATGGACGAGCTCCTGCGCCAGGCCGAGGCTAGCACGCCATCTGGGGGACGGGCATTCCACGCTCGCACATCATGCGATCGGAGTCATCCGGTGCTAGCTCCTCCCAAGGCTCGCGCCTCCGTGCAGATGATGACTACGAGCAGTTGCTGCAGTCCATGAGGGCATCGATCAGAGAGGAGTTGAGGGCAGAGATGCGGGCCGAGATGAGAGAGGAGATGCGGGCCGAGTGGAGAGCGGAGATGGCTGAGATGGAGGCTCGTCTATCGCAGAGTCGTGGCCCGCTTGCTTCAGACCCACCATCCACTTCTCAGGTTAGTAAGAAAAAAATATGTGCGTTTAAATTGTCAATTAGGTCATTGATGTGTCATTATTTATATTTTTTTAACTGGTATAATAAATAATTACAGGCACCTGACGCTGATTCCGGCCACCAGGCCCGTCGTCACTCGGTTGGAGAGGGCAGTCATGATCCAGCAGGCTCGATTGATCGTGACGAGGTATAACAATTTACTTTAACTCAAGATTTCAACATGTATTGAAATTTGTTAAGTTGTGTTAGAAATTTATAGATTTTGAAACTTCGTAAGTTAGAAACTTACGGAACGACGGAATGAGATTGCGACTCCCGGATTGTTCTTCAAGCTGAAATTAAAATGTTTAACTCAATACGATAACTTAAAACTTAGAAAATCGGCCTCCGGGCGTCCAAAACGAGCAAACGGGCTCCGTTGCCCGTGAAAGTGGACGGGCACGTGCCCATAGTCATTCCTGACTTGCAGGAACTGACGGAACGAGAATCCGACAGTTGGATTGCTCGTAAAGCTGAAAGGTAGGTTTAACTCGATACTTTAACTTAAAACATAGAAAATAGGGCTCTCGGCGCCCAAAAAGAGCAAATGGGCTCCGTTGCCCGTGAAAGTGGACGGGCAAGTGCCCGTAGTCATTCCTGACTTGCAGGAACTGACGGAACGAGAATCCGACAGTTGGATTGCTCGTAAAGCTGAAAGGTAGGTTTAACTCGATACTTTAACTTAAAACTTAGAAAATCGGCCTCCGGGGGTCCAGAACGAGCAAACGGGCTCCGTTGCCCGTGAAACTGGACGGGCACGTGCCCGTAGTCATTCCTGACTTGCAGGAACTGACGGAACGCGATTCCGACTCCGGGATTCCTCGTAGGGCTGAAAGGTAGGTTTAAATAGATACTTTAACTTAAAACTGAGAAATCGGCCTCCGGGGGTCCAGAACGAGCAAACGGTGTCCGTTGCCCGTGAAACTGGACGGGCACGTGCCCGTAGTTATTCGTGACTTGCAAGAACTGACGGAACGCGATTCCGACTCCGGGATTCCCGTAGGGCTGAAAGGTAGGTTTAAACGGATACTTTGAAAATCGGCATCCGGGGGTCCAAAAAGAGCAAACGGAGTCCGTTGCCCGTGAAACTGGACGGGCACGTGCTTGTAGTCATTCATGACTTGCAGGAACTGACGGAACGCGTCGATTCCCGGATTCGTCGTAAAGCTGAAACGTCGGTTTAACTCGATACTTTAACTTAAAACTTAGAAAATCGGCCTCCGGGGGTCCAATACGAGCAAACGGGCTCCGTTGCTCGTGAAACTGGACGGGCACGTGCCCGTAGTCATCGTGACTTGCAGGAACTGACGGAACGCGTTCCGAGGATTCCTCGTAGGGCTGAAAGTAGGTTTAAATGGATACTTTAACTTAAAACTTAGAAAATCGGCCTCCGGGGGTCCAAAACGAGCAAACGGAGTCCGTTGCCCGTGAAACTGGACGGGCACGTGCCCGTAGTCATTCCTGACTTGCAGGAACTGACGGAACGCGATTCCGACTCCGGGGATTCCTCGTAGGGCTGAAAGGTAGGTTTAACTCGGATACTTTAACTTAAAACTTAGAAAATCGGCCTCCGGGGGTCCAAAACGAGCAAACGGAGTCCGTTGCCCGTGAAACTGGACGGGCACGTGCCCGTAGTCATTCGTGACTTGCAGGAACTGACGGAACGCGATTCCGACTCCCGGATTCGTCGTAAAGCTGAAACGTCGGTTTAACTCGATACTTCAACTTAAAACTTAGAAAATCGGCCTCCGGGGGTCCAAAACGAGCAAACGGGCTCCGTTGCCCGTGAAACTGGATGGGTACGTGGCCGTAGTCATTCGTGACTTGCAGGAACTGACGGACGCGATTCCGACTCCCGGATTCGTCGTAAAGCTGAAACGTCGGTTTAACTCGATACTTTAACTTAAAACTTAGAAAATCGGCCTCCGGGGGTCCAAAACGAGCAAACGGGCTCCGTTGCCCGTGAAACTGGACGGGCACGTGCCCGTAGTCATTCGTGACTTGCAGGAACTGACGGAACGAGATTCCGACTCCCGGATTCGTCGTAAAGCTGAAACGTCGGTTTAACTCGATACTTTAACTTAAAACTTAGAAAATCGGCCTCCGGGGGTCCAAAACGAGCAAACGGGCTCCGTTGCCCGTGAAACTGGACGGGCACGTGCCCGTAGTCATTCGTGACTTGCAGGAACTGACGGAACGCGATTCCGACTCCGGGATTCGTCGTATTGCTGAAAGGTCGGTTTAAATCGATACTTTAACTTAAAACTTAGAAAATCGGCCTCCGGGGGTCCAAAACGAGCAAACGGAGTCCGTTGCCCGTGAAACTGGACGGGCACGTGCCCGTAGTCATTCCTGACTTGCAGGAACTGACGGAACGCGATTCCGACTCCCGGATTCCTCGTAGGGCTGAAAGGTAGGTTTAAATGGATACTTTAACTTAAAACTTAGAAAATCGGCCTCCGGGGGTCCAAAACGAGCAAACGGAGTCCGTTGCCCGTGAAACTGGACGGGCACGTGCCCGTAGTCATTCGTGACTTGCAGGAACTGACGGAACGCGATTCCGACTCCCGGATTCGTCGTAAAGCTGAAACGTCGGTTTAACTCGATACTTTAACTTAAAACTTAGAAAATCGGCCTCCGGGGGTCCCAAAACGAGCAAACGGGCTCCGTTGCCCGTGAAACTGGACGGGCACGTGCCCGTAGTCATTCGTGACTTGCAGGAACTGACGGAACGAGATTCCGACTCCCGGATTCGTCGTAAAGCTGAAACGTCGGTTTAACTCGATACTTTAACTTAAAACTTAGAAAATCGGCCTCCGGGGGTCCAAAACGAGCAAACGGAGTCCGTTGCCCGTGAAACTGGACGGGCACGTGCCCGTAGTCATTCGTGACTTGCAGGAACTGACGGAACGCGATTCCGACTCCGGGATTCCTCGTAGGGCTGAAAGGTAGGTTTAAATGGATACTTTAACTTAAAACTTAGAAAATCGGCCTCCGGGGGTCCAAAACGAGCAAACGGAGTCCGTTGCCCGTGAAACTGGACGGGCACGTGCCCGTAGTCATTCCTGACTTGCAGGAACTGACGGAACGCGATTCCGACTCCCGGATTCGTCGTAATGCTGAAACGTAGGTTTAACTCGATACTTTAACTTAAAACTTAGAAAATCGGCCTCCGGGGGTCCAAAACGAGCAAACGGGCTCCGTTACCCGTGAAACTCGAGGGGCACGTGCCCGTAGTCATTCGTGACTTGCAGGAACTGACGGAACGCGATTCCGACTCCCGGATTCGTCGTAAAGCTGAAACGTCGGTTTAACTCGATACTTTAACTTAAAACTTAGAAAATCGGCCTCCGGGGGTCCAAAACGAGCAAACGGGCTCCGTTGCCCGTGAAACTGGACGGGCACGTGCCCGTAGTCATTCGTGACTTACAGGAACTGACGGAACGCGATTCCGACTCCCGGATTCGTCGTAAAGCTAAAACGTCGGTTTAACTCGATACTTTACCTTAAAACTTAGAAAATCGGCCTCCGGGGGTCCAAAACGAGCAAACGGGCTCCGTTGCCCGTGAAACTGGACGGGCACGTGCCCGTATTCATTCGTGACTTCCAGGAACTGACGGAACGCGATTCCGACTCCGGATTCCTCGTGTCGTAGGGCTGAAAGGTAGGTTTAAATGGATACTTTAACTTAAAACTTAGAAAATCGGCCTCCGGGGGTCCAAAACGAGTAAACGGAGTCCGTTGCCCGTGAAACTGGACGGGCACGTGCCCGTAGTCATTCCTGACTTGCAGGAACTGACGGAACGCGATTCCGACTCCGGGATTCCTCGTAGGGCTGAAAGGTAGGTTTAAATGGATACTTTAACTTAAAACTTAGAAAATCGGCCTCCGGGGGTCCAAAACGAGCAAACGGAGTCCGTTGCCCGTGAAACTGGACGGGCACGTGCCCGTAGTCATTCGTGACTTGCAGGAACTGACGGAACGCTATATTCCGACTCCCGGATTCGTCGTAAAGATGAAACGTCGGTTTTAACTCGATACTTTAACTTAAAACTTAGAAAATCGGCCTCCGGGGGTCCAAAACGAGCAAACGGGCTCCGTTGCCCGTGAAACTGGACGGGCACGTGCCTGTAGTCATTCGTGACTTGCAGGAACTGACGGAACGAGATTCCGACTCCCGGATTCGTCGTAAAGCTAAAACGTCGGTTTAACTCGATACTTTAACTTAAAACTTAGAAAATCGGCCTCCGGGGGTCCAAAACGAGCAAACGGGCTCCGTTGCCCGTGAAACTGGACGGGCACGTGCCCGTAGTCATTCGTGACTTGCAGGAACTGACGGAACGCGATTCCGACTCCGGGATTACTCGTAGGGCTGAAAGGTAGGTTTAAATGGATACTTTAACTTAAAACTTAGAAAATCGGCCTCCGGGGGTCCAAAACGAGCAAACGGACTCCGTTGCCCGTGAAACTGGACGAGCACGTGCCCGTAGTCATTCCTGACTTGCAGGAACTGACGGAACGCGATTCCGACTCCCGGATTCGTCGTAATGCTGAAACGTCGGTTTAACTCGATACTTTAACTTAAAACTTAGAAAATCGGCCTCCGGGGGTCCAAAACGAGCAAACGGGCTCCGTTGCCCGTGAAACTGGACGGGCACGTGCCCGTAGTCACTCGTGACTTGCAGGAACTGACGGAACGAGATTCCGACTCCCGGATTCGTCGTAATGCTGAAACGTCGGTTTAACTCGATACTTTAACTTAAAACTTAGAAAATCGGCCTCCGGGGGTCCAAAACGAGCAAACGGGCTCCGTTGCCCGTGAAACTGCACGGGCACGTGCCCGTAGTCATTCGTGACTTGCAGGAACTGACGGAACGAGATTCCGACTCCCGGATTCGTCGTAAAGCTGATACGTCGGTTTAACTCGATACTTTAACTTTAAAACTTAGAAAATCGGCCTCCGGGGGTCCAAAATGAGCAAACGGGCTCCGTTGCCCGTGAAACTGGACGGGCACGTGCCCGTAGTCATTCGTGACTTGCAGGAACTGACGGAACGAGATTCCGACTCCCGGATTCGTCGTAAAGCTGAAACGTCGGTTTAACTCGATACTTTAACTTAAAACTTAGAAAATCGGCCTCCGGGGGTCCAAAACGAGCAAACGGGCTCCGTTGCCCGTGAAACTGGACGGGCACGTGGCCGTAGTCATTCGTGACTTGCAGGAACTGACGGAACGCGATTCCGACTCCCGGATTCGTCGTAAAGCTGAAACGTCGGTTTAACTCGATACTTTAACTTAAAACTTAGAAAATCGGCCTCCGGGGGTCCAAAACGAGCAAACGGGCTCCGTTGCCCGTGAAACTGGACGGGCACGTGCCCGTAGTCATTCCTGACTTGCAGGAACTGACGGAACGCGATTCCGACTCCCGGATTCGTCGTAAAGCTGAAACGTAGGTTTAAATTTCAAATTTTGAATTTTTTCTTTTATGTATTTGCTGTAAATTGCCACTTTTTATAATTAACTATTAATATTTGTTTCTCTTTTTTCTTCAGGTTTGAGTGCATCGTATCCATACGGCAACCTGCACGGACAATTTGATTTCTTTTTTCTTTTATTTTTATTACTGGATTTGTAATGGATATATATAATTTGTTGAAACTTTTGTAATATTTTGAATATTATTAATATAAGATTTTGTTTTTGTTATGAGTTGTTGTAATGGATTGTAGTAGTTGTTATTGGTATTTGTAATGGATGGTAGTAGTTGTATATGTAATTCAGGTACAGATTCAGGTACATCAAGAAAATCGAGAAATTTACGGAAAAAATTGGAAAAAAAAATAAACTAAGTATTAGCGGCCGCCAACACCACTATTAGCGACCGCCACTGGCGGTCGCTAAAAGCATTTTTAAAAAAATTAAAATTAAAAAAAAATTGAAATTAGCAGTGGCGGCCGCCAAGATGAGTATTAGCGACCGCCACTGGCGGTCGCTAAAAGTATTTTTAAAAAAAATTAAAATAAAAAAAAAATTTAAATTTGCGTTTGCGGCCTCCAATAGGACTTTTAGCGACCGCCATGGCGGTCGCTAATACTATTAAAGAAAATAAAAAAATAATAAAAACTAGCTTTTAGCGACCGCCACTTGGCGGTCGCTAATACTATTAGCGACGAGGTTTCCGCGACGGCATCTCGGCGGTCGCAAAGCGGTCGCTAAAGACTTTTAGCGACGGCCAATATACTTTTAGCGACGGCTATTGGCGGTCGCTAAAAGTGCCTTCTCTAGTAGTGTTTACTATAGGAGGAAGATTCCCACGGCTGGTTTATGGACATCATTTGTTGCATCTGCAGTTCTACCTTTGATGAATTGGGTTTTGTGGAACTGTAAATTTTCGAGGTGACCATGACAGCGTGAGTAAATTGTGATTCGGATGGTTTGGATTAAGGTAGATCTTAGAATTGGGATTTGGGCTTGTTTGCTTACTTTCTATCGAATGCCCAATGGGATTTCATGTGTCTTGTCACTATGAAGTAAATTAATCACTGATACAACATCACACAGAGTGCGTCGGCCGGAGAAACCAACTAAGTTGACCAGCTTTTGTTTCTATGATATGATTCCATCGAAGTGAGCAATGACTTACATCAAGTGGGCAGATTCAACCAAAGGGAATTGGAAGAATCTCTGTCATTCTCTCTCACCATGGTGAGATCACAACCGTCCATGTAATGTCCTTTTCTTGACTGTGAATGCTTTGACCCATTAGAGAGAGGCAACTCTTAAGGTCAACGTCCACCCTCACTCTTGAGCGGTCATAATTGTGGTTGAGCCCTCGCCTTCACCATAAAATTATTATTATTGTGCCGTTTTCTATCACCAATTACTTTTGGGATAAGTGGTAGCTCAATAGGGTGTAATATCCTAAAAGTAGTATCAGAACTTAGTATACCCAACTCATTTCCTCAAAAAAAAGGATTCGTAAAGAGATTTTTTCATTTTCACATACTACTCCTCCCTCAACCGCAGACCTCAGTCAAGTGCTTATGCCTTTCTTACGATATTTAATGTTTTAATGATAAGGATCAAGATTAGGCCGACCCACCAAACCCACCCGACGAGGACCGGACCTGTCACAGGTTCCTGGGCACAGAACCGTGAGACCTTGTGTATTGATTGTGGGGCTCAGGTGGACCCCACTTATGTTTGATCAGGATCTTGTGTTTACAATCCAGTGGAGGCGTGAGTTGGGTTGAAGAGAAAAAACCAGTCTGGGTGACAGGCTGCTGTGGGACCCACTGGATGTATTGATCACGGATCAGGTCCGATCACCCGGCCGTACAGGCATGAACGACCATGAAGATGTGGCTGATTTGGGTCTTGATCCGTGGGGCCCACTATTCCAAGTGACCTTGATGGGCAGGCATCGAACCACATCGTTCTGGGAGATGGGTTCTGAACGATGGTTCTTTTCATGTACTTACTCATGTGGTGGGGCCAAGAGATGCGACCTGATGATTGATCCGGACCAAAGATCTATTAGTGGGGCGCTGGGCGACCTTGGAGGTCAGCTCCGTCAAGGGTGTTGATTGGTGGGGCCCACTATCCGAGTGTCCCAGCCTTGTTGACGTTGAGCTCCATTACAGAACTGGGTTCTGTGATGGGAAGAGGAGGGAGATGGTGATGACCTTATGACTGATGACCTGATAGAGTGGGATGACCTGATTGATGACTAGATGAACTCACATGTTTGGGGATAAAGAAGTGAGGGGATTGTTGACCTGGGCACAGTTTTGATGAGGGAGCCCATGTGTCTACGACAGAACATTGAGTTCAATTAGAAAGTTGTTAGCATTTTGGAATTCGAGATTAGGCCCTGATTATGTTATAAACCCAATTAGACCCTTGCCTTATTTGATAAAGAATTGAATTTGAAAAATATTTGGGATGGAGTCTTAGGGTTTTCTAAAATTATAAACTCAGATTATTATTATTTGCAAATCAATATTTAATAATATCTTTGATTTTAATGTGTTAAAATTATATTTTTGTACTTTATTATTGGATCTTTGGACCAAGTAGGTATCGTCCAGGCATATGGCATATTACTAACGTGGGGTTTAGTGCCTCGTATGACCTTGGAAAAATCTTAATGGATTCAGAGTCAACCCATCTCTATTGGAAAACCCTTAATTTGGTCTATGCACCATTGATTGAAAAAGGATGTGTTGATCTTTTATCTATTACAAATTACTGCGGTTGTTGGGTACGAGATTTAATGTTTGATCTTAAGATTAGCTTGTGATTATCCTTTCACTTTTCGGTTTGCATACATGATGTTGGTATATTAGTTGCATACCCTACATTGATTGGATATGGACCGTAATATGGCATGGCAATTAATTGGGATATTGTAGAGGTTTAATTAATTGATTTGATTGGTATTCAATTATGGATTATTGTGCAACCAGCCCTTCACTTTGACTTGGGTTTCTGTGTCAGAGCTTTACAAGATCATTAAGTCTATTCTACTATTATATATATATATATATATATATATTGATTGGGTCATATTCGAACAACTGCAGTTGTAATTGGACAACTGATCACCGATGTGAGCGGACACTGTAATATCCGAATTGATTTCGAACCGGTTTATCCGGCCTATGATTATGAACCGGTTTATGACCGCCGACCTTCGAACGGGTTTTCCCGCTTTATAGTTAGGGCTGACCACCTGAAGCAGTAGCAGTGCTTCTGTGTGATTATTGTATTACTCTATTGTGTAGAATGGATTTAGGTTATACATTCTTTTCATCATTGATCCATTGTTAATATCTTATGATCATTACTTGTCATTACTCACATTGATCTTGTGTTTTATTTATAAATTTTGCTTTCGTGCTTGCTATTTACTTTATTTATTTGTGCATAGGTACTGACCCCTACCCTACCGTGAAGATGGAGAAGGGTCAAACGTTCCAAGCATTTGAGACAGTTGACGAACCTGAGTGGAAAGCCGAAGATGGCTACGGAGTCATCTAAGTCTGCGCATGAGATATCGACATTTTAGAGTCCTTAGTTGATTTAATTCCATAATAATTTTATTTAGTTGTTTTATTTAGGTTATTTTGGAAACTTTAAACCTTAAATATTCAAATACTTATGTGTTGGTTTAAGTTTGGATATTGATACTAACTAATTTAACGCTTCCGCAAAGGCTTTATTATGACTTATCATGTTTCGAAATTTTGTAGGTCCATATTTAGAAGCTAGTGTTGCATTAAACACATGAAATTGAAGGTTTATTCTTAGTTTTTTACGTTATCCCTTGGTTGTATTTTAATTGGGGACGTGACATTTCCAACGTAGACAATACTTTGCAATTAGGAATCAAAAGTCGTTTCTTCCCTAAAATGTGTGCATAAGAAAACATAGGTATTATTTCAAAACCGAAATGGAAAACCAATAGTCTATAAACTAACCATGAAATTAATCATAAAACAAAGTCACTAGTCCATGCTTAACTTCACCAACAGGAAGCAACATCAAAATCAACACCACCACCAACAATAACATAACTAATAGAAAAGGAAGGCATTCCAAGAGAGAGAGAGAGTACCCTGTAGATAGAGGCAGAGAGTAGTAGTGCTCAGAAACAAAGACTGCAGAGTTCCATCCAAATAATGATAAAAACCATTAGACTGGTTGGATTCTCATGACACAGACCGATTGCGAATGCTCTTTCTTTCTTAAAGTCTGGGCTTTGGGTTCCTACCTGATGGTTGTAGGCAATGAATCTGCAATGCAGCTAGAACTGTTGTTGTTGGAAGAGGAGGGGAGTTGTCGTTGTTCTTCCATGTCGCTTGAGATCCAACTATCAATATGTTCTTTGCAATTAGGATACGAACCAATCTCTAGCTTTATGAGAATTTCTTCAGTTTCACCAAGAAGATACGCTGCATCTCTGACGCTCTCTTCTTTCGATTCCATGGCACAGCAAATGCATTTCATGTAAATCACTCTTGGTAAGTTGGTAAGACAAGCACCAACTATATCAGCAATTTTTTTTTGTATCCATGTAAACATTCTATCTGCATCGCCAAGCTTTCTAAGAAGAATTGTCCGGCAGATTTTATACATCAAATTAGCTGCTAAAACCTTGGCAGGCCAATCACGAGGATCATTTTCTTTTTCTTTGCTATTAGTATAACCCAAAACATATTTTTTCATACTTCGTGCAAGTTCTTCGAGAATCCTATCAGCACTTTTTTCAAGGGCCAATTTCTTAAGATCCTCGCCGAGCCAACGGTCATTAGTATCGATATCTAGCCAGAAAATATCTGCTGCCTTCCTCATGTTAATCAACCCTCGATCATCCAGGAACTCCTCTATGAGTCTGATGTACTTGAGACTTTCATGTACGCCACATCGCAATTGTATGACATCTTTTCCAAAGGAGGGAGGTGCTATGGCGATCGCGATGCTTGTGAGGGTCACTATAGGTAGAGCCCAACAATTTTGAGAAGGTTCTTCAGTACCAAACAAGGCAACTTTGGTGCTGTTAAAATCCACCACTCCTTGGAAGCCTTCCGAATTTGTAGGCTTCATTAAAAGTCGTTCAAAATATTCAGGTGTGTTGTTTTTGCCTCTGCGGATCCAATGCTCTGTGTCCTCGTAGCCATTGGTCATGATCAATTGGACCAAGTCTTCCTCCCCATCAAGGTGTAAAACATGTCCTCTAAGACTCTCATTTGACCCAGACTCAGAGCTCCCTAGTCTCTTGCAGCAGCAGGAGAGTCCACTCAGACTCAGCCTAATCAATTTGCTCACTATTACTACTGCATATTGCATTCCCATGAACACATTTAAAATTTGATTTCTGGAGAAATGGGAGATTTTCCTGAGCCCCCTGCTGCTGAAGTGGAATGGTAAAGGGCTTTGTTTCCATTCCACTAATTTCTGAACCCAGTATTTCTCTACCTTAAACTTGCCTTTGGGGCTCCTGAAGCTAATGACATTGAACAGTCTGATAACAGGGGCAATGGTACCCACACCTATGGCAATTGCTTGAGAGATTAATACCAATGTTATTGACCATGTGTAATCAGATTTGCTATCACAGAAAGCTAAAGACCTCATAATGAAGGATCTAACTGTTGCCTGCAGTAAGATCAGTCCACCGAGGAGACAGAAAGCTCCTGAAGCAGTGCAAGTTGCAGAGCGCCCCACTACATACTGAGGACTGCTTGTGTGAGCAATCATCCAATGTTTCTCGACATGCTTTCTCAGTTTCTCGTCAAACTTTCTCAGTTCCTCATCACTAGAGCGCTTTTGAAAATACTGTTCTTTTAACAAATTCTTTGCAGGCGGAATCATTATAGCAGTGGAGCACAACATCACAAGCAAAACTAACATAAGAAACATGATTACAGCATGTTCAGGTAAGAAAACATAAATCACACCAGTACCCATCTGAATTCCAATGTTTATGATCACGGTGACGACAAGGATGCCCAGAGCAACGATGTTAGCCATCATCTCTGATCCATCCATTGTTCCTAAAGAGGTCATGAAATTACCCATCACAGTGCAAATCAAGACGGTGCCACTGAGCTTGGTGAGCTGATCTTGAGCGCGTGGCATGGAGGTGTTGAGATCCACTGGTAGTTTTGTGGCAACCGACAGGAGGGTCAAGGAAGTGGCATTGAGAGAGAAGAATCTGCAAGGGAACCAGAGCTTTCGGCTGCGGAAACCGAGAAAGGTGTCGAGTCCCATGAGAAGAGAGCACAAGAAAGAAGCTCCTGCTATATAGAGGCCAATCCATGGCAGCGGTTCACTAAATTTAGAACTGTCCACATTGCACAGCGAGCTCATCTCTTTTCTTCAACTATTCTGATATGTTTCTCTGTGTTTACTTCCTCTGTCTCGTACTGGTTTATCCGGCAAAGATTTTATTTCTCCAAGTCTTCCCCAGTCTTCTTTTTTTCTGTGTATTGACGACAAGGTTGGAAAAATGAACAGGGCTCAAGACAAAGAAACAATACTTTATCAGAAAAACAATAAAAAAGAAGACTACTTTGACTGGTCCCTGTTAATTAGTCCTCACTTAAATGTTTTTTAATAGAAAAGGTACAATATATGAAAAAATATATATCACTGATGTAGTGTGCAGCATGTACATTGAGTCTGGACTCTGGATCAAGCAATGTACATTGATGTGGTCTTTTTCACCCATAAATGGTCTAAACTTTGTATATATACTAGCAACAATGCCCCGTGTCAAAAAATAAGATATTATATTTTAAAATTTTGAGATATTAAAATTAATTATAAATATATAAGTATATATCCATGCATATTTATATAAAAACATTCAACACATCTTCAATCACAAATACAAGTGGTCAAGATCAACAATAAACTATTACAAAAATAAAGTTAAAAAAAAAAACTCATTCAACAACAACATAAAAATAATAATATTAGTAAATATTAGTAACATAAAAACAACAATAATTTCTAAAGAAGATATAGAAAAGTGGATTTTGTTAATATATAATATTAGTAAAAAGAAATGCATTCAATTTTTTGTTACTCATTGATAATTTCAAAATCCAATAAAACAAAGCCACCCCATTTGAACTTGTTTGTGCAACAAAATGATTGTAGTTTATGTAAATTTTTATTTCCTCATGAGAATGAAATTTTATATTTTCGTATAAAATCAAAGTCCTCTCTATTAAGAAAAAATGATTCATTTTTTTCTTCTATGCAGGGAAAATACATCACACCAAACAACAAACTATTGTTAACAAAGAAAATCATAAAAATGTTCAATCCTCTCGTTGCACAAATGCACCTTTTTTTTTTTAATTTTCACATAGGCCAATGGTCATTTCAATCCCTCCGCTCAAATTTCTTTTCTACCCATTTGAAATAGCACCAATTCTATTTTAGAACCGATCAAACCAATTTTTAGCTCTAGATCTTTAAAACAATTTATAAACATCTTAACTTCAAAAGCCATAAATTATGAGACTTTAAAACCATATGCTAGTGTTATTTGATCCAAGTAATAATTGGCCCACCTTAGATCAATGTATATATCTCTTAAATATTCTCCTACAATAGGGGAGTTTTTGAGAATTTCTCATATAATATATATAGGGGCCAGCACTCTTATGCTGAAGCTTGGTTTATCCGAAGCTGAAACATTGTCAGCCCCACAAATCAAAGTCGACTATCGTTGTTTTTTACATAATGATCATCTCCAAAATCAAGATAAATCAAATCAGAACTAAATTTTCAAGTTCCATCATGCAAAAAACAGATATAATCAACTTTGACTTAATATTTCAGTTTAGGATAAGTTAAGTTTCAGCTTAGGAGAGTCTTGCTCATTTATATATATATATATATATATATGGGAACATTCATGTGCATCCATCCCTCACACTTACATGGATTTCCCTCTTTGCATATGAACTTTCATTTTCTGCATATGACCATATATGACTTTTCCTCTTTTACACATAAATATTTTCAATTATGTAAGTGTCTCTCACCCTATAGTGAGGGATGGATGCACATGAATATTCTTCATATATATATATATATATGATTTTACCAACAAAAAAAAAACTTTATATATACATATATGAATATTTTTCATTTATTTGCAATTTTCAATATTGCAATATTCCATATTTAAGAACACTAATCACATTATTAATGACATGTATGATTTTACGTTACCGGTGCTAACTTATATTGAGTTAAAAATTTTGAGAATAATTATAAATAGGGCTTTTATTTTAAGTGACTCGGGTTTTTTTTAGCCTTGCTATGTGCAAATATAGGGGATATATTATATCAAATTATCCAACTTCAAAGTGACAACAATTTTCATCCTATAGACGATTTGTGAATTCTCCAAATTTATTTGTATCTTACATGGGAAATTTTCAAAGAAAGTTAAAATAGAAAAAAAAAAACCAATTTTACAATTCTCTCTCACTTTACTTTTCCATATATTTTATCAATCTTTTATTTTTCCTCATCTTTACTGTGATACGAAACCTGTTTATTTTACCACGCATGTAAATAAATACATCACTGTAGATTTGTAAAAAGTAAAGACTTTACAATTTTGTAAACCGCATATCGACAGATTTTTATATTGTAGAGAAATTTCTATTAGGGGGTTAGAAAATATTGTGATTTTTGAGAGAAAATTATCTTTTCTTTTTATTTTTTTTGCGTTGCCAAGCGTACAAGATATTTTTCTTCAAAAAAATAAAAGATTATATTCTCTAAAATATTATATTCTTGTATTTTCTTATACATCTAAACAAACCCTTAGGTCAAAACTTAAAATATATTCCAATGGCTTTCATATCACTCATACATATGTTATATTTTGTTAATTTATTCACATCAATGTACACTTCCAAAAAAAAAATCCTGTTCTTCTCCCTTGGATTGGTAGATTGAATCGAAGTCGAAGTTTTGAAGATATTCGTATGTTTGTAACCAAAACCCATCCAAACCACATTGTGGGATTCGTATATGGTAGGTCCTATTTCCAAGAAGTGTAAAATTTAGAGAGAGCGAGAGAGAGAATATTATGATTTGAAGTGGCCTAAATTGATCCATTAGTGGAATTAAATTGATCCTTTTAGATGTAGTGCGAAAAAAGACCTTATAATTTCTACTATATATAAAAGGTCTTCCCGTCAATTTTAACCTTTTATTTTAACTTTTTAGACTCAGCAATGACATCGTCTCGTTTCAGTTGAGCAATGACATCGTCACTCGTGTCTTCTTCTTCTCTTCTCCCTCCTCTTTCTCCAGTCCCATTTCTCCATTTCTCCACTGTAACAGTAAATGGATCATGTTTTTTTATTTTATTTTATTTTGTGGTGATGTGCAATGCACCATTTGTGACCTCCTATTAAATAGGCTTGTGTATGCTAAAGTCTTGCACGTGCCAGAGTCGCAGACATAAAATTTACACGCATCCTACAACCACCACCATCATCATAGCCTGATCCCATCAAGCTGGTGTCACCAATAATTTACAGATATTTGCATGTGCTCAACGGGGCTTTGAATTGAAGACAATGAGACCGAGAAGCAACTAAAATCATATCTAAGTAACTTGGATAAAGCATGTAGTTTTGGATAAAGTCCGATTCTTTAACATGTAGTTTTTCATAATAACCTTAAAACCATGAGTCTGTGCTTGTTGGGTCATGACCTGTTTGTTGATCAAGAGGTTAAAAGACAATGACCTAGTAAGGCACATCATGGATAAGCATCGTCTCTTTATCCCTTCAAAGGACCCAACTGATGACAATGAAAGGCGAAAACATAGCAGTCCACGTTCGACAAAACAAAGGTCGGATAGCAAATAATCAAATGCAATTAGGGTCGTTTTCAAGAAAAATCTATCCAATTGGCGGTTCGTGTGTGAGTTGATTCACTTATACACCTAATATTTGATTCTACAATTAAAAGGCTTCTGACAAGAAGGTGAGGGCCACAATCCTCTTAATTAACTGGGAGAGACACTTATTAAGTGGGAGAGATAAAGAAATAAGAGGGAGAAGACAAGCAAAGAAGAGGACGAGAAAGACAACGAGACATAATATCATCCATCAACTAAAAAAAAAGACCATATCGTCGCTCAGTCTAAAAATATAAAAAAAGATATTAAAATTGGCAGAGAGACCTTTTTTGCACAGTAGAAACTGTGATGTCTATTTACATGTATGGGGACAATTTAAACTGTAATTTCTCATAAAATCCTCTCTAAAATGTAAAATCACATCAGATATCACTCTTCACACAGAGTAGAAAAAAAAAAATCCTAAATTAGCCCTCCTCCTTCCCTCTCTCCCCCTCTTCCTCATCCACCTTGCTTTTCCTCTTTTTTCCTTATTCTTCCTCCCTCCCCCTCTGTTCTCTCTTCCCCTCCCTCCCTCCCGCAGCGACAACCAATTGGGCTGGCCCTGACGTTGTTGTGGGAGGGGTAGAGAGAGGAGAGGGAGGAAGAGAGAGAATAGAGGGGGAGGGAGGAATAAGAAGAGGAGGAAAAGGAAGGTGGACGAGAGAGGAAGAGGAGGGAGGAAGGGGGAGTGGGGATGCCGCCAGGGCTTGCCGGCTGGTCTCCCTCCAAGCCGGCGACTGGACGGAGGGGAAGGGGAGGCGGGGTGATTTTGGAAAAAAAGTTTCTTTTGTTTTTCTTTGTGTGTGAAGAGTAATTTCTTGTATGTCAATAAAAGCGCCCATTTATTTAAGTACACATGTACTGAGAAAAAACATTAATAATTACATTATTGAATACATCTTCTATATTGACGTGCCATTCTCTTAATGATGGAGAGACGCTGCATATTATTAGTATGAAGCCTTGCTCTACCCAAGCCTGCCTCAAAAGAAAAAGGTTATTTTTTAAAACAAGGGCCAGGCCCAGGTGCAGCAACTTTACAGTATAATATGATACAGCTCCTGCCTCCTCCAATGACATTATTCCACGTCACCATGAAATTCGGAGAACTCAAACGATCGTTTCACTTACTCCGTTGCTGGAGTGGTGTCCCGTTTAAAGAACATTCATTTATTCCTAAAACACCCTTCTCATAGTTTCTCTTTCCATCTAATCTCTCTTGCGGAACCCCATTGTCACTGGCTAGATTAAGCAGGGGCCCACTATTCATCACTCAATCCATCCCAGCTGTCATATGCTTGAATTTATTTTTCGTGGGCCATACAAAATCCTTTAAATCAATTTAATAAAGCTTGAGGTGATGTCATGTTTCTTCTATTTAATCAGTTGAAAATTTATTTATTTTAAATTTCAATATACTTTTATCATTTAATTGCTTGATTTTTCATTTACATTGTGCCACATATGTTTTTATTATTTAATAAATTAATTATTAATTTAAATTTTCTTTATATTTTCATCATTTAATTTTTGTGATTTACAAGAGTATTTAATAAAAAAAAAAAAAAAAGAACAAGAAATCCAAGTTCTAATATGATAAATCCTAACATGGAAATATAAATATATATATATATATATATATATGTTTCGTAGCCCCATGGGGATTGTGCTCCATCGATGTGAAATTCAAGGCAGGGATATTTGATAGATCTTATGTCAAATGCAAGCCATGATAGAAATAAATAAATAAGACCCCTATTCCATTATATAAGCCTTGCACATAACTTTCGTGCGAGGTTGTTTGATGGGCCCAAATATCAAATTTAAGGTTATTCTCATGCCTCCAACCTCTTCATCTACGGCCCATAAATTCAATGACTTTATATGATAAAATTTCACACCATAATTCAATGGTCTGGGTCCATTCAGATTGGTGCAAACCCAAGAGACCCAATCTACCTCGCATGGATTCCTCTTTGTAAGGTGTGTACCCAAATATCAGCCAAAACATGAATATGTTTTATTAGCACCATATAGACCATGCCTTTTGAGCTAATATCAATAATTTATCAGTTTGTGTAATCCTTCTTTGTTTTTTAGTGCTAAAGGTTTTTAAGAAAAAAAGTAATAAAATAATAAAATATAATTTATAATCCTTTATTTACTTTTAAATCATGCAACACATAATCATGAAAGGTGGCAAGAATACAATTCAAATGGATCTTAAGTTTCAACCCAAAACTTGAAAGTCATAGAGATCATGGCTAAAACCTTTGCATTTTATTTCAATGAAGCTCTAAATTTATGTCATGCAAATTGAGAAACAACTTGATCATAGCAAGTATAATAACCATTACCTCTGTTGTTTAGAATCACTGTATTGATAGGAAAATCTTTTGAAAATCAGATGACATAACAATGGCCTCTCCTTTTTCTGATGTGGAAGATATCTAAAAGCATTTCATCATTTTATTAGATTTTATAATTACGTACATTATTAGATTAAAAAAAAAAAAAACAGATCCTGTCAATTCGATGGTGGGTTCCAACACCAAGTGTTGTGACTTCTAGCTGTTTAGATATTAATTTAGGTTCCATTTTCATGGTGATGTGGAACAATGTCATTAGATAGGCAGCAGCTGTATCATGTTATAGTATAACGTCGCTGCACGCGAGCTGCCCCTAAAAACATAGAGAAAAGAAAGTGGGTGGGTCTGCTTTGATTTCCAAAACTTATAACAGTATATAGAAAGAACGGAATATGAGGAGTCATTGGATTCCTATAACTTAAAAATGACCTCGCCTTAATTAATTATGACCTTGGTGCTCGGGTCCATGAATTGGAGTATTTAAAAGGGCACCATGCTCTTCCACGAACTGTTCTTTTAGGTTTAACCCAAGCATTGATGCTGCTGAGTAATTTAATAGCGGATAGTGACCAGTTCAGTTTGGTGCTTACAGATGTCTAAATTAAAGCGAAACTTCTTTGTTCAATGTTTAGAAGACTTAACAAAGGAGTCAATTGCACTGCAACGCGTTTTGTAGGCAGGTGAGACTAGACTGGAGGAAGGAGGAACAAGGACCCGTAGGCATCTCCATATTGTACTGTGTTGATTATTCATTGCTTCCTTCTTCTATTGGCCTACAGCAACAACTCGGCAATTTACCTTTTAAGCTGATTGTCGCGGAAGGGAGATTCCATTTGGGCTCCTCCTTGATCCATACCGGACCCCTTTTCATTTCTCTGACATTTTGCATTTCATCAGCAAGCCATCTAAGTGGGCTATGGGTGTGGAAAGAACTAACTGGGGCATGGGTGTAGAGAGAATTCGATAAGCAGGTGGAAGCTGGACACCTTCTTCACTTTTATAATAAGGGTAAAGGGTAATAGATATAGCAAACACCCCCAATGCCTGTTTGCCTTTTCACGCGGGAACGAACTCACTACGCTGCACCTGTGCTTGCGGGGCCCACTTATATTTCAAAACATTCATAAGAATCCAATGCCTAAAATCAAATTATTATGTATTGAGCAGTGCCCTCACAACCCAGTGCAAAAGATGCATCTCAACTTTCTGGCCTAGGCTTGTAGGTCTGGATTACATTAATTTAGATCCTGAAGAAAAATAGTAACGGCCTATTTATTTGCATCAGAATAGATAAGAATTGAATATGGTCGTTAAAAATGAAGATAAAAGGTAAATTTTTAAAAATTAATACCAAATAGCATTTTCTTTTACAGAAATAAAATAGAAAAAAGATGTTATCTCATGCTCATTTTTTAAATTCATCTTTAATCTTCATTTTTAATTAACCACCCTATGTATTCAATTCACATGCGCGCGCGCGCACACACACACACACATATATATATATATATATATTCATATAGGAAAATATTCATGTGCATCAATCCCTCATCATGTTATGGTGAGGACAACATAGTATGTTTGCCTTTATAACACACCCGAACCATCCACACACATGTAACCCCTTTAAGTACACAAGTCCCATTGAGTTTTCACTCATCCAACCGTTGGATTGAGGTCGAGTTCTTTCATTTAATATAAAGTTATTAAATTTGTGGACCGCGAATGAAGGGGTTAGAAGCATGGATTGACCTCAAATTTGATATATGGTCTCATCCAAGATGTCTTTGCTCATCCCCCACAAGTCTTCATGATCAGTGCGTCCCTAGGCGGGCCCCATTAAGTTTGTCCCTCACCATATGGTGAGGGAAGGATGCACAAGAATATCCCCCATATATAAAGAGAGAGAAATTCTCAAAAACTCCTTTATCTCACAAGGGGAGTTTTTGCCCCTTTTGACTTGTCAAATGAAAATTTTTCACCTCACATGTGCAAAGCAAAAGAATTAGGAGACATCTACTTTTAAGAAGAAGATAATTGAGTTGGATAAGTTAGCTAGTTTTATTGGTTGTTACATTAATGGGCCCTCTTAAAAATGCAGTGCTATATGATCTTAACAAGTGGATTAAACTAATGGGGCATTTGGCGGTAGGTCCCTCATCATTGCGTTTTGTGGCCTGGGTCCAAGATAGTTTCTAATTGAGGCGGCAGTCACTTTTAAAACTAACACAGTAAAAAAAAAACAAAAATACTCTCTCTATACGTCAGCAAACACACTCCGCTTGAAAACATTTCAGATCGTCATACGATTTGCAACCTAAACAAAAACCCAAATCATCTGAAAGCGAAGACGAAGGAAAATGGCTAAAACAAAGTCTGCAATTTCATCAAAACAAGGAACAATGCAATGGAAAATGCAAGCAAAGCAAGAGAAAGGTAAATCAAAAACACAAAAAGGGTTTTGTGAGTTTTAAAATCAATTTATCTAAAGTTGAAATGTATTTATTTGAGTTTGTTGTGATTTTATCTAAGCTTGTTCTCAAGTTGTACGTCTTAGTCTGATATCAATTAAAAAGGACTTTCAATGAGTTTAGTTGTATATTACATGATTTTATCTAAGTTTGATTTGTAACTAATTGCATTTGTTATCAGTTAAACAGGGTTCCAAGTAAAATTATCTGACTATGACATGATTTTATCTGATTTTCTTCTAAACGTATCTGAGATTCTTATAAAATAATATGAGTTTGGTATGAAATTAAATGGATTTCGCATGATTTTTTATTTTTTATTTACTTTGAAATGTATTGATTTTGTTTTAAATTAGTTTATCTGAGTTTGCTGTGAATTTATGTAAGTTTTGTATAAATTATCAGACTTTGGCATGAAGTTATCCGACTTTAAATTAAACTTATCTCGGTTTTGTATGAATTTATATAAGTTTGATATGAATTTATTTGTGTTTGTTGTTAATTAATCTGAGTGTGATATGAATTAAACTGGATGGAGGTGAATTTATTTTAATTTGAAATTAATTTATCTAAGTTTGATGTGCATTTATATTAATTTGAAGTGCACTTTTTTAACTTTGATGTGATTTTATATGAATTTATTTGTGTTCCAAATCATAACCAGTTCACAAAAAAGTTTTGTCCCATTAATATGAATTTATCTATATTTGATATAAAATTATTTGACTGGATTAGGTTTGGTTTGCCTAGATTTGGTTTGAATCTATCTGAATCTAATATAAAATTATCTGTGTCTGAAGTGAATTTAAATAAATTTGTTTATGATTTTATCTGACTTTGTTATGGTTCTATCTAACTTTGCCTTTGGACTTGGATGAGTTTGATATCATTTTAACTGAGTTGTATATGGTTCTGTTGAAAACTCATCTTACTACATTTAAATTCGATAGTATCAAGGAAAGACGATGGGTTGGAGCTAAAAATCAGAATTAGATTGCATGACACATATTCAAACAGTTAGAAGGGCAAATCAGTCATAAAAAAATCTTACGTGTCATGCTAAGGACCACTGCCCAAATCAATCCCATGTGCAAAGGACTTTAGGCTATAAACAGTAATGATGTATAATAGAGACTTTATAAAGCAATAATCAGGGATCTATCGCTAATTTACCCTAAATTAATTGTGTTTCTATATTTTTTTTTTAGTGGGTCCCATCAATTCAACTTACCTGGGTAATCGTGTTTGCATATGGCATCTCATACTCGGTCATGGCATCATTGTAGAAAACCATATCCTAATGAAAGTGGGTGCCCTTTTATAAAATTTAGTGGTGGACATAATAACATGATGGATCATGCCGATCATGTTGTCCATATTATTTTATGTGCATATAGCCAATTTGTATTGATTCACATCATTTAGATAATAACGATACTTATGGCATGTCATCGTTCAGATTTAACTGAGTGGGTCATATTGTAAGGCCCATAAATTGCAATGAAATGAGAGTCCCACATGTGGGGCCTATGATTTATGGTTTCTGATTGCCATTAACAAAAATCGAAGGGGTTTATACATCTGGTTGGATTGCAACTACAATACTCCTAGTTTTGAGGAGAATACGTAGAATGGATTAGCTAGTTAGCATGTTTTTAGGAGATTGAAATTAGTTACCAAAAAACAAAAGGAACAGATACGACATGCCCGTTTAAGACTCTTGGTAAGTAAATTCTTATGTTAGCATCAAAACTCTTAATTCTTATTTGAAGTTAGAAAGGGGCGTCTCTTTTCCACAATGCCCAGGGAGATCTCTAGCGTTCGTCATTATATATAGTAAAGCAGAAGGTGATTCCACGGGGATCCTTCGAGTGCTAAAAGTTAAGGGGTTCAAATAGGTTTATGGAGATCGATTTAGCTCAACCTAGACCATAGCAATATCTTTCCATTGCACCCACCCTCAAATCATAGTCATGAATCTAAGTGCTGCCATTAGGTCCGCCCATTTTCACCACGGGTCTAAACCATTGGCTACGGTCCTCAATGGGTTTAGCTTTCTCCCTTTCACCGAGGGCGGATCCAAGTGTTAACACGTAGGTGCAATCGCATCCTTGAAATACGAAAAACCCATGAGATGAGACCTTAAACATTTAATTTTATTATTTAAATGCTTCAACCATTACCTCCACCACCCAAATGAAAATCCTGCATCCGCCATTACCTTTCACCGTGGATATTACTTCCCAATTATGTATAAAAAATCATCCCATATCTTTTCGGAAAAAAAAGACAAGTGGTCTATATCCTAATCAACAAATTAATTGAAAAACAAAGACATTTCATGTTTAACTTCAACGTCAAACCAAGGAAAAATAAGAAATACCTAAATAAACAAAAAAAAAAAAAAAAAAAAATCCAAACCACATTCACTAATGAATTGATGATTGAAATTGTTTAAAGACCAAGCTGTGAAACATGGTCTGAAATAAATATGAATAAACAAACATATCATGCTCCTCATCGCTATAGCCGTAGAAGTCGTTGTCGTCATCATCAGTTAATTAACATACAAGAATTCCACGGCCTACCTACTCCATAACCCCAATTCTTATAACACGTCGAGACAAGGCCATGTGCACGGTGTCATCAATCTGTTAAAGAAAGAGTGTTAGGATATTAGTGTTGTTTGGATTATGTTATCCTGAACAGGATATGGTTAGTTCATATTTGCTTCTAAATGTAATTAAGCTTTTCACTCCATAAAACTCACGGTAGAATTATCAAACTGTACATTCCCTGGTGCAACTTTGCTTGGTGATCCCATTAAGAAAGAAAGGCTTGCAACAGCTCATGTTTGCGGTCTTTAATTCTCCAACAAGCCTCCTACGTGTGTCATGAATAATGTAGGAAGCGTTGGGAAATTCCAAATCCCACATGGCCTAAATAATAGGCTTGACATGTCTTAATATACCGGCCTTCCACCTATCAGCTTAACCTTTTCGGTTGGTACATGGTTTATTACATGGCATCAGAGTGGATTTCGATCTTATGCATGTGTGTTATAGAGTTGTGCATGCACATGGGGATTAATTCCATCTCATCAAATAAACTATAGTAATGATGAGGAGGAGGAATTGTAGAAGGGGATCACCTGAGCACACTTACCATGGCCTCTTAATTATTTTTAAATTTGAGAAGTCATTGAGACAGATGGATATAGACTGGGAATAGATTTACATTTCTATTTGATTTCTTCTTTTTTTTTTTTTTTTTTTTTTTCATCATAGACACTAATTTGTAATTAGGAATTAAATTTCATTTCATATCTACCCTAACTGAAAAGTGTGTGTACGAAAACGAAAGTATTATTAATAAAAAAAAAAAAAAAAGGAAGACCAATAGACTATAAGAGAATTATTCAGAAAACAAAGTCAATATATTATAGTACATACTCAACTTCATTACAACAACAGCAACATCAACACCAGCATAACAACACCACCAGCAGCAGCAGGAACAACAAAATAAAACTAATAATTTGATCAGGGCCAGAATTCCTCACGAATAAACGAATGTACCGTGGGCCATAATTCTGTACGAATATATAAACGAATTTGATCATCCACACCTACAATCTTTACATTTCTCAAAGTAGTACACTTCATAACACGTCCTGATGATGAGTCTATTATCTATACCTTACAACCAGCGGGTCCCACACAAACTATCGCAACTTTCCCTTCTGATGTAAAGTTCTATGCCATTGCAACAGCACTCGCTATTGCGTCTTTGGATACATGGGTCCAAATCGCGTGATTGTTGGCAATGGGCCACCATGATCATGTGGCTGAGGATCACCAGTGCAAGCAGAAAGAGACCGAAAGAGAAACGAGGAGAAATCGCCATGCTCCTACCGATACCCATTTCCCCGCGACTTGTGATGTTCTTATATGCGTCGAGGTCTATGCATTAACGTATTTAAAAGTGGGCTTTGTAATTCTTTCACATGGATTGATGTTGACCTGTCTCGTGGTTTGAGTTGCTTAAGTTTACTTTCGTTGCATACCAGCCTAGCAGGCGAAACTTCACTACACCCCAAGAATTTTTGGAGGATCATATGAGGTAGGCAAATATTCAATTTTATTTAGAATTATATATATATATATATATATATATATATATATATACACCCAATTTCATTTAATAGTTTTCATGGCCCAAAAATGTGAGCCATACGACCACCATAAGATTTTATTTTTTTAGAAAAATAACAATTTTGTCCATTTCTTTAACAATTATTATAGTACATTTAGTTGGAGCGAGTAACCCTACGGGACCCATTTCATTAAATCTAAATGCATTACAATGACAATCAACACTTGTATTTCTAACTAGTTATAATTGACACAATCCATCCACAACCCCCTATTAGGTTGATGAGAGTTTCAAATACATGATTAGGCTTCATGTTCAGGAGAAAATTTGAGTGAGCCTTTTGGCACTTGGGATAAAATAATAATATTTTTATAAATAATGACATATTTATCTTTGTTTAATGAATATAAGGCCAAAATATATATTTTTTATAAAAATCGCATTTTCTAGTTATGACCAGTGATTTTGGGACATGGAAGGTATTAAAATGAAAACCCAAGAGGTATATGCAAATATTGAAACTAAAAGGGCCTATTTACAAATTTTATAAACCCTGGGTATATACAACAAAACTCTTTTATTTTATTTTATTTTTTTCTTGTAGAAGCATTCTTCAATTAGGCAGTGTGGATTATTCATTGGTTTTTTTCTTTTTTTTTTTTTTCTTTTCCTTTATTGGTGTGTGATTGTACTCAAGGAGATGAGAGATTCCAGTTGACTTGATTTTAGGCTGATTGTACGCAAGGAGATGAGATATTCCATGAGGTCTCCTTAAACAGTCCATTAGGGCTTCCTTGTGATCGAAAAGAAGTGGGCCACGTCCACGAAGTTAATGAAATGCCTTCTAAGATGAAAATGGAAAAGGATTTATCTTTTTATTTGAAAGGCCCAACCTAATATTCCCTAACCATAATTGTGGGATTTTGGGGTCCCTAGTTATGGAGCCGTTGTGTATCAGGTCTAGTTTTTAATATTACTATCATGCTTTCGATTTTCGGGCCCATCACAATTCATGGGTTTAGGTTGTTTGAGGAGTCCAGATCCCTTATGTCTACGAAGTAGATTGATACAATTTCGTCCGATCAAAATTAGAAAATTGTCTAAAACCTCTTCCTTGATTTTCTCATTCCAAGGAAACAATTGAGAGGTTGCATTAACTTGCATAAAATTTTACACAGTTGGCTAATTTTGATGGTACTATATAACATCTCCATGTTTAGTAGAAATAGAAGCCCCTGATGAAGGGCATATTTTCGGCATCCCATATTCTCACTGCTTGCATAAAAACATATTCTTCCTCTGATGTTTTGCCTTCACCCAAGTATCTCTATTGGACTGTTTTCTTTTTCTTTTTTTAATGCTTTGACTCCTTAGAGAGAGGCGACTCTTAAGGTCAACGTCCACCCTCACTCTTAAGCGGTCATAATTGTGGTCGAGTCCTCGCCCTCATCATAAAAATCATAAAATTATTATGATTGTGTCGTTTCCTATCACCAATTACTTTTAGGATAAGTGGTAATTCAATAGGTGTAACATCCTAAAAGTAGTACCAGAACTTAGTAGACCCAACTCATCTTCTCAGAAAAAAGGATTCGTAAAGGGCTTTTTTTATTTTCACAGACAACTCAACCGCAGACTTCAGGGAAGTGCTTATGCCCTTGTTACATATTTAATGTTTTAATGATAAGGATCAGAGATTAGGCCGACCCACCAAATCCACCCGACAAGGACCTGACCTGTCACAGGTTCCAGGGCACAGAACCGTGAGACCTTGTGTATTGATTGTGGGGCTCAGGTGGACCCCACTGATGTTTGATCAGGATCTTGTGTTTACAATCCAGTGGAGGCGTGAGTTGGGTTGAAGAGAAAAAACCAATCTGGGTGACAGGCTACTGTGGGACCCACTGGATGTATTGATCAGGGATCAGGTCCGATCACCCGGCCGTACAGGCATGAACGACCTTGAAGATGAGGCTGATTTGGGTCTTGATCCGTGGGGCCCACTATTCCAAGTGACCTTGATGGGCAGGCGTCGAACCACATCGTTCTGGGAGATGGGTTCTGAACGTTGCTTCTTTTCATGTACTTAATCATGTGGTGGGGCCAAGAGATGTGACCAGATGATTGATCCGGACCAAAGATCTATTAGTGGGGCGCTGGGCGACCTTGGAGGTCAGCTCCGTCTAGCTTGTTGATCGGTGGGGCCCACTATCCGAGTGTCCCAGCCTTGTTGACGTTGAGCTCCATTACAGAACTGGGTTCTGTGATGGGAAGAGGAGGGAGATGGTGATGACCTGATAGAGTGGGATGACCTGGTTGATAACTTGATGAACTCACATGTTTGGGGATAAAGAAGTGAGGGGATTGTTGACCTGGGCACAGTTTTGATGAAGGAGCCCATGTGTCTATGACAGAACATTGAGTTCTATTAGAAAGTTGTTAGCATTTTGGAATTCGAGATTAGGCCCTGATTATGTTATAAATCCAATTAGACCCTTGCCTTATTTGATAAAGAATTGAATTTGAAAAATATTTCGGATGGAGTCTTAAGGTTTTCTAAAATTATAAACTAAGATTATTATTATTTGCAAATCAATCTTTAATGATATTTTTTATTTTAATGTGTTAAAATTATATTTTTGTACTTTATTATTAGATCTTAATTTGGACCAAGTAGGTACCGTCTGGGCATACGGTATATTACTAACGTGGGGTTTAGTGCCTCGTATGACCTTGGAAAAATCTTAATGGATTCAGGCTCAACCCATCTCTATTGTAAGACCCTTAATTTAGTCTATGCACCATTGATTGAGAAGGGATGTGTTGATCTTTTATCTATTAGAAATTAGTGCGGTTGTTGGGTACGAGATTTAATGTTTGATCTTAGGATTAGCTTGTGATTGTCCTTTCACCTTTTGGTTTGCATACATGATGTTGGTATATTAGTTGCATATCCTACATTGATTGTATATGGACCGTGAAATGGCGTGGCAATTAATTGAGATATTGTAGAGGTTTAATTAATTGATTTGATTGGTATTCAATTATGGATTATTGTGCAACCAGCCCTTCACTTTGACTTGGATTTCTGTGTCAGAGCTTTACAAGATCATTAGGTCTATTCTACTATAATATATATATATATATATATATTGATTGGGTCATATTCGAACGACTGTAGTTGTAATTGGACAACTGATCACCGATGTGAGCGGACACTGTAATATCCGAATTGATTTCGAACCGGTTTATCCGGCTTATGATTATGAACCGGTTTATGATCGCCGACCTTCGAACGGGTTTTCCTGCTTTATAGTTAAAGCTGACCACCTGAAGCAATAGCAGTGCTTCTGTGTGATTATTATATTGCTCTATAGTGTAGAATGGATTTAGGTTATACATTCTTTTCATCATTGATCCATTGTTAATCTCTTATAATCATTACTTGTCATAACTCACATTGATCTTCTGTTTTATTTATAAATTTTTCTTTCGTGCTTGCTACTTACTTTATTTATTTGTGAATAGATACTGACCCCTACCCTGCTGTGAAGATGGAGAAGGGTTAAACGTTCCAAGCGTTTGAGACAGTTGACGAACCTGAGTGGAAAGCCGAAGATAGCTACGGAGTCATCTAAGTCTGCGCATGAGATATTGACATCTTAGAGTCCTTAGTTGATTTAATTCCATAATAATTTTATTTAGTTTTTTTATCTAGGTTATTTTGGAAACTTTAAACCTTAAATATTCAAATAGTTATGTGTTAATTTAAGTTTGGATATTGATACCAATTAATTTAACGCTTCCGCGAAGGCTTTATTATAACTTATCATGTTTTGAAATTTTGTAGGTCCATCTTTAGAAGCTAGTGTTGCATTAAACACATCAAATTGAAGGTTTATTCTTAGTTTTTTACGTTATCCCTTGGTTGTATTTTGGGGACGTGACATTTCCAACGTAGACAATACTTTGCAATTAGGAATCAAAAGTCATTTCGTCCCTAAAATGTGTGCATAAGAAAACATAGGTATTATTTCAAAACCGAAATGGAAAACCAATAGTCTATAAACTAACCATGAAATTAATCATAAAACAAAGTCACTAGTCCATGCTTAACTTCACCAACAGGAAGCAACATCAAAATCAACACCACCACCAACAATAACATAACTAATAGAAAAGGAAGGCATTCTAAGAGAGAGAGTACCCTGTAGAAAGAGGCAGAGAGTAGTAGTGCTCAGAAACAAAGACTGAAGAGTTCCATCCAAATAATAATAAAAACCATTAGACTGGCTGGATTCTCATGACACAGACCGATTGCGAATGCTCTTTCTTTCAAAGTCTGGGCTTTGGGTTCCTACATGACGGTTGTAGGCAATGAAACTGCAATGCAGCTAGAACTGTTGTTGTTGGAAGAGGAGGGGAGTAGTCGTTGTTCTTCCGTGTCGCTTGAGATCCAACTATCAATATGTTCTTTGTAATTAGGATACGAACCAATCTCTAGCTTTATGAGAATTTCTTCAGTTTCACCAAGAAGATACGCTGCATCTCTGACGCTCTCTTCTTTCGATTCCATGGCACAGCAAATGCATTTCATGTATATCACTCTTGGTAAGTTGGTAAGACAAGCACCAACTATATCAGCAATTGTTTTTTGTACCCATGTAAACATTCTATCTGCATTGCCAAGCTTTCTAAGAAGAATTGTCCGGCAGATTTTATACATCGAATTAGCTGCTAAAACCTTGGCAGGCCAATCACGAGGATCATTTTCTTTTTCTCTGCTAGTAGTATAACCCAATACATATTTTTCCATTCTTCGTGCAAGTTCTTCGAGAATCCTATCAGCACTTTTTTCAAGGGCCAATTTCTTAAGATCCTCGCCGAGCCAACGGTCATTAGTATCAATATCTAGCCAGAAAATATCTGCTGCCTTCCTCATGTTAATCAACCTTCGATCATCCAGTTTCTCTTCTATGAGTCTGATGTACTTGAGACTTTCATGTACGCCACATCGCAGTAGTATGACATCTTTTCCAAAGGAGGGAGGAGCTATGGCGATCGCGATGCTTGTGAGGGTCACTATAGGTAGAGCCCAACAATTTTGAGAAGGTTCTTCAGGACCTAGCAAGGCAACTTCGGTGCTGTTAAAATCCACCACTCCTTGGAAGCCTTGCAACACTGTAAACTTCATTAGAAGTCGTTTAAAATATTTTGGTGGGTTGTTTTTCCCTCTGCGGATCCAATGCTCTGCGTCCTCGTAGCCATTGGTCATGATCAATTGGACCAAGTCTTCCTCCCCATCAAGGTGTAAAACATGTCCTCTAAGACTCTCATTTGACCCAGACTCAGATCTCCCTAGTCTCTTGCAGCAGCAGGAGAGTCCACTCAGACTTAGCCTAATCAATTTGCTCACTATTACTACTGCATATTGCATTCCCATGAACACATTTAAAATTTGATTTCTGGAGAAATGGGAGATTTTCCTGAGCCCCCTGCTGCTGAAGTGGAATGGTAAAGGGCTTTGTTTCCATTCCACTAATTTCTGAACCCAGTATTTCTCTACCTTAAAATTGCCTATGGGGCTCCTGAAGCTAATGACATTGAACAATCTGATAACAGGGGCAATGGTACCCACACCTATGGCAATTGCTTGAGAGATTAATACCAATGTTATTGACCATGTGTAATCAGATTTGCCATCACAGAAAGCTAAAGACCTCATAATGAAGGATCTAACTGTTGCCTGCAGTAAGATCAGTCCACCGAGGAGACAGAAAACTCCTGAAGCAGTGCAAGTTGCAGAGCGCCCCACTACATACTGAGGACTGCTTGTGTGAGCAATCATCCAATGTTTCTCGACATGCTTTCTCAGTTTCTCGTCAAACTTTCTCAGTTCCTCATCACTAGAGCGCTTTTGAAAATACTGTTCTTTTAACAAATTCTTTGCAGGCGGAATCATTATAGCAGTGGAGCACAACATCACAAGCAAAACTAACATAAGGAACATGATTACAGCATGTTCAGGTAAGAAAACATAAATCACACCAGTACCCATCTGAATTCCAATGTTTATGATCACGGTGACGACAAGGATGCCCAGAGCAACGATGTTAGCCATCATCTCTGATCCATTCATTGTTCCTAAAGAGGTCATGAAATTACCCATCACAGTGCAAATCAAGACGGTGCCACTGAGCTTGGTGAGCTGATCTTGAGCGCGTGGCATGGAGGTGTTGAGATCCACTGGTAGTTTTGTGGCAACCGACAGGAGGGTCAAGGAAGCGGCATTGAGAGAGAAGAATCTGCAAGGGAACCAGAGCTTTCGGCTGCGGAAACCGAGAAAGGTGTCGAGTCCCATGAGAAGAGAGCACAAGGAAGAAGCTCCTGCTATATAGAGGCCAATCCATGGCAGCGGTTCACTAAATTTAGAACTGTCCACATTGCACAGCGAACTCATCTCTTTTCTTCAACTATTCTGAAATATTTCTTTGGTTACTGCCTCGGTCTCGTACTGGTTTATCCGGCAAAGATTTTATTTCTCCAAGTCTTCCCTAGTCGTCATTTTTTCTGTGTATTGACGACAAGGTTGGAAAAATAAACAGGGCTCAAGACAAAGAAACAATACTTTATCAGAAAAATAATAATAAAGGAAGACTACTTTGACTGGTCCCTGTTAATTAGTCCTCACTTAAATGTTTTTTAATAGAAAAGGTACAATATATAAAAATATATATATCACTGACGCAGTGTGCAGCATGTACATCGAATCCGTCTGCGACCCCCTCGCCAATTTACATTGATGTGGTCTTTTCACCCATAAATTGTCTAAACTTTGTATATATACCAGCAACAACGCCCTATGTCAAAAAATAAGATATTATATTTTAAATTTATGAAATATTAAAATTAATTATAAACATATAAGTATATATCCATGCGTATTTATATAAAAACATATTCAACACATCTTCAATCACAAATATAAGTAATCAAGATCAACAATAAGCTATTACAAAGATAAAGTTAAAAGTTAAAAAAAAAAAAAAAAAACTCATTCAACAACAACATAAAAATAAAAATAAACAGCAATAATTTCTAAAGAAGATATAGAAGAGCAGATTTTGTTAATATATAATATTAGTGAAAAGAAATGCATTCATTTTTTTTGTTATCCATTGATAATTTTAAAGCCCAATAAAACAAAGCCACCCCATTTGAATTTGTTTGTGCAACAAAAGGATTGTAGTTTATGTAGATTTTTATTTCCTCACTAGAATGAAATTTTATATTTTCGTATAAAATCAAAGTCCTCTCTATTAAGAAAAAATGATTCATTTTTTTCTTCTATGCAAAGAAAATACATCACACCAAAAAACATACTATTGTTAACAAAGAAAATCATAAAAATGTTCAATCCTCTCGTTGCACAAATGCACCTTTTTTTTTATTTTTACATAGGCCAATGGTCATTTCAATCCCTCCGCACAAATTTCTTCTCTACCCCTTTGAAGTAGCACCAATACAATTTTAGAACCGATCATACCAATTTTTAGCTCTAGATCTTTAAAAAAATGTATAAACATTTTAACTTTAAAAGCTATAAATTATGAGACTTAAAACCACATGCTAGTGTTATTTGATCCAAATAATAATTGGCCCACCTTGGATCAATGTACATATCTCTTAAATATTCTCCTACAATAGGGGAGTTTTTGAGAATTTCTCATTTAATACATATATATAGGGGCCAGCACTCCTATGCTGAAGCTTAGCTTATCCTAGGTTGAAACATTGTCAATCCCACAAATCAAAGTCGACTATCGTTGTTTTTTGCATGATGATCATCTCCAAAATCAAGATAAATCCAATCAAAACTAAGTTTTCAAGTTCCATCATACAAAAAATAGATATAATCAACTTTGACTTGCTATTTCAGTTTAAAATAAGCTAAACTTCAACTTAGGAGAGCCTTGCTCATATATATATATATATATATATATGGGGACATTTATGTGCATCCATAACTCACACTTACATGGCTTTCCCTCTTTGCACATGAACATTCATTTTCTGCATATGACCATATATGACTTTTCCTCTTTTACACATGAATATTTTTAATTATGGAAGTATCTATCACCCTATAGTGAGGGATGGATGCACATGAATATTCTCCATATATATATATATGATTTTACCAACAAAAAAAAACTTTGTATATACATATATGAATATTTTTCATTTATTTGCAATCTTCAATTCTGCAATATTCCATATTTAAGAACACTAATCTCATTATTAATGACATCTATGATTTTACAGTACCGGTGCTAACTTATATTGAGTTAAAAATTTTTAGAATAATTATAAATAGGGCTTTTGTAAACCGCTTATCGACGGATTTTTTATATTGTAGAGAAATTTCTATTAGGGGGTTAGAAAATATTGTGATTTTTGAGAGAAAATTATCTTTTCTTTTTATTTTTTTGGGTTGCCAAGCGTACAAGATATTTTTATTCAAAAAAATAAAAGATTATATTCTCTAAAATATTATATTCTTGTATTTTCTTATGCATCTAAACAAACCCTTAGGTCAAAACTTAAAATATATTCCAATGGCTTTCATATCACTCATACATATGTTATATTTTGTTAATTTATTCACATCAATGTACACTTCCAAAAAAAAATAAAAAAAATCCTGTTCTTCTCCCTTGGATTGGTAGATTGAATCGAAGTTCTGAAGATATTCGTATGTCTGTAACCAAATCCCATCCAAACCACATTGTGGGATTCGTATATGGTAGGTCCTATTTCCAAGAAGTGTAAAATTTAGAGAGAGCAAGAGAGAGAATATTATGATTTGAAGTGGCCTAAATTGATCCATTAGTGGAGTTACATTGATCCTTTTAGATGACGGGCGAAAAAAGACCTTATAATTTCTACTATATAAAAAAGGTCTTCCCGCCAATTGTAACCTATTATTTTAACTTTTTAGACTCAGCAATGATATTGTCTCGTTTGAGTTGAGCAATGACATTATTGCTCATGTCTTCTTCTTCTCCCTCCTCTTTCTCCATTCCCATCTCTCCATTTCTCCACCGTGACAGTAAATGGATTTTTTTTTTTTTTTTTGGTTGTGGTTGATGTGCAATGCATCATTTGTGCCCTATTAAATAGGGTTGTCTATGCAAAAGTCTTGCACGTGCTAGAGTCACCAACAATTTACAGGTATTTGCATGTGCTCAATGTGGCTTTGAATTGAAGATAATGAGATCGAGAAGAAACTAAAATTATATCTAAGTAACTTGGATGAAGCATGTAGTTTTGGATAAAGTCTATCTCTTCCAAATAAAATAAAAAGGTTTCTTTAACATGTAGTTTTGCATAATAACCTTAAAACCAAGAGTCTGTACATCTTGGGTCATGACCTGTTTGTTGATCAAGCGGTTAAAAGACAATGACCTAGTAAGGCACATCATGGATAAGCATCGTCTCTTTAGCCCTTCAAAGGACCCAATTGATGACGATGAAAGGTGAAAAAATAGCAGTCCACGTTCGACAAAATAAAGGTCGGATAGCAAATAATTAAATGCAACTAGGGTCGTTTTCAAGAAAAATCTATCCAATTGGCGGTTCGTGTGTGAGTTGATTCACTTATACACCTAATATTTGATTCTACAATTAAAAGGCTTCTGACAAGAAGGTGAGGGCCACAATCCTCTTAATTAACTGGGGGAGACGGTTATTAAGTGGGGGAGATGAAGAAAGAAGAGGGAGAAGACAAGCAAAGAAGAGGAAGAGATAGACACGAGAGATAATATCATCCATCAACTAAAACAGAAGACCATATCGTTACTCAGTCTAAAAATGTAAAAGGAAAAAGAGGTTAAAATTGGCAGAAAGACCTTTTTTGTGCAATAGAAACTGTGATGTCTATTTTCATGTATGGGGACAATTTAAACTGTAATTTTTCGTAAAATCCTCTTAAAAATGTAAAATCACATTAGATATCACTCTTCACACAGAGTAGAAAACAAATAAAAAATAAAAAATTTCCTAAATTACCCCTCCTCCTTCCCTCTCTTCCCCCTCTTCCTCATCCACCTTGCTTTTCCTCTTTTTTTCTTATTGTTCCTCCCTCCCCCTCTGTTCTCTCTTCCCCTCCCTCCCTCCCGCAGCGACACCCAATTGAGCTGGCCCTGACGTTGCTGTGGGAGGGGTAGAGAGAGGAGAGGGAGGAAGAGAGAGAATAGAGGGGGAGGGAGGAATAAGAAGAGGAGGAGGAAAAGGAAGGAGGAGGGGGGGATGCCGCCGGGGATTGCCGGCTGGCTGGTCTCCCTCCAAGCCGCCGACTAGGAGGAGGATGGAGGGGGGAAGGGGAGGTGGGGTGATTTAGGGAAAAAAGTTTTTGTTTTTTTCTGTTTTTCCGTGTGTGAAGAGTAATTTCTTGTGTGTCAATAGAAGCGCCCGTACATATATTTTGAGGAAAAGCATTATTAATTACGTTTTTGAATTCATTATCTATATTGACGTGCCATTCTCTTAGGGCACGTTTGGCAACGGTCTTAGGGTCGGATTCCTCGCCCAAAATCCACCATATTGCGGATTTCCTTTGTTTAGTTCGCATGGATTTGAAGAAGATGGGCTTCAGACTTCTACGCTTATGATTATTTCAGAGGTCGGACCACCCCCCATCGGATCAAAGGAATCAACGTAAGAATGGATTTGCGGAGCTACTGTAAATCTGAACGGTAATGCAGGCAAACCAGTTTTTGCCTTTTTTTGGTTTTTATGGGCCCCACAATCAAGATCTGAACGGATGATTGTATTAAGAAGGTGCATAACGGCTATGTCCCAAAATTTCAGCCGTTGATTCATTTTAGATCATGAGATTTAAAAAAACAAAATTCGACAGTAACGGACAGTAACGATGGATAGTGGAGGTAATGTGGCTCTAATAAGTTTTTGCTTTGGGAATGTACCTTTTAGATCCCATAATCAATATCTAAACCGTTAGTAACAATTAAAAACTCAAAACCGGTATCTCACCAAATTTCAGCCGTTAATTCATCATATATCTCGAGATATGTGCCAAAAGTCATTACTGTTCACGGTTAATATACACTGGTGCCAAAACAGTCCGTGTTTTGCAGTTTTTTTATTTCTGTGGGGTCTACAATCAAGATCGGAACCGTTCATTATTTCGGGAAGGTCACTCATGGCTACCTCACCACATTGCAGCCATTGATTCATCTTATATCTCGAGATATGTGCCAAAACGTCATTATTGTTAACAGTAAATGCATACCGGGTGCCAAAACAGTCCGTTCTTTCCATTTTTTTTGGTTTATGTGGGGTCCAAAATTAAGATCGGAACCGTTCATTATTTCGGGAAGGCCAGACACGGCAAGGTGATCAAATTTCGGCCGTTGATTCATCTTATATCTCGAGATATGTGCCAAAACATTATTAATTTTTAAAGAAAATGCATAACAGTCCAAACATGGAACTATTTATCAAGGAATCATATATGATTTTTTGGAGATGGAGAGAATCCCCTAAATAGAAGATTCCTCTCCTAACATGGACTGATGCCAAACGTGCTCTTAATGATGGAAAGAGGCACTGCATGTAATTAGCATGAAGCGTTGCTCTACCCAAGCCTGCCTCAAAAGAAAAAGGTTATTTTTTAAAACAACGGCCCAGCCCAGGTACAGCAACTTTACACTATAATATGATACAGCTCCTGCCTCCTCCAATGACATTATTCCACGTCACCATGGAAATAGGAGAACTCAAACGATCTTTTCACTTACTCCTTTGCTGGAGTGGCGTCCCATTTAAAGAACATTCATTTATTCCTAAAACACCCTTCTCATAGTTTCTCTTACCATCTAATCTCTCCTGCGGAACCCCATTGTCACTAGCTGGATTAAGCAGGGGCCCACTATTCATCATTTAATGCATCCCAGCTGTCATATGCTTGAATTTATTTTTCGTGGGCCAAACAAAATCCGCTAAATCAATTTAATAAAGCTTGAGGTGATGTCATATTTCTTCTATTTAATCAGTTGAAAATTTATTTAAAATGTCAATATACTTTTATCATTTAATTGCTTGATTTTTCATTTACATTGTGCCACATATGTTTTTATTATTTAATAAATTAATTATTAATTTAAATTTTCTATATATTTTCATCATTTAATTTTTGTGATTTACTGGAGTCTTTAATAATAAAAAGAGAACAAGAAATCCAAGTTCTAATATGATAAATCCTAACATGGAAATATATATATATTTATATGTTTTGTAGCCCCGTGGGGCTTGTGCTCCATCCATGTGAAATTCAAGGTAGGGATATTTGATAGATCTTATGTCAAATGCAAGCCATAATAGAAATAAATAAATAAGACCCCTATTCTATTATTTAAGCCTTGCACATAACTTTCGTGCAAGGTAGTTTGATGGGCCCAAATATCAAATTTAGGGTTAATCCCATGCCTCCAACATCTTTATCTGCGGCCCATAAGTTTAATGATTTTGTATAATAAAATTTGACCCCATGTTTCAATGGTCTGGGTCCATTCAAATTGGAGCAAACCCAACAAACCCAATGTAATTATGGGGGAGGATTTTGATGTTTCATTTTGAATCAGTATCCAGTGGGCCCCACATGCTACCTCGCATGGATTCCTTTTTGTAAGGTGTGTACCCAACTATCAACCAAAACATGAATATGTTTTATTAACACCATATAGGCCATGCCTTTTGAGCTAATATCAAAAATTTATTAGTTTGTGTAATCCTTCTTTGTTTTTTAATGCTAAAAGTATTTAAGGAAAAAAGTAATCAAATAATAAAATATAATTTATAATCCTTTATTTACTTTTAAATCATGCAACACATAATCATGAAAAGTGGCAGGAATACAATTCTAATGGATCTTAAGTTTCAACCCAAAACTTGAAAGTCATAGGAATCATGGCTAAAACCTTTGCATTTTATTTCAATCAAGCTCTAAATTTATGTCATAAAAATTGAGAAACAACTTGATCATAGCAAGTGTAATAACCATTACCTCTGTTGTTTAGAATCACTTTATTGATAAGAAAATCTTTTGAAAATCAGATGACATAGCAATAGCCTCTCCTTTTTCTGATTTGGAAGATATCTAAACGCGTTTCATCATTTTATTCGATATTATAATTACGTACATTATTAGATTAAAAAAAAGAAAAAAAAAACCAGAATCTGTCAATTCGATGGTGGGTTCCAACACCAAGTGTTGTGACTTCTAGCTGTTTAGATATTAATTTAGGTTCCATTTTCATGGTGATGTGGAACAATGTCATTAGATAGGCAGCAGCTGTATCATGTTATAGTATAACGTCGCTGCACGCGAGCTGCCCCTAAAAACATAGAGAAAAGAAAGTGGGTGGGTCTGCTTTGATTTCCAAAACTTATAACAGTATATAGAAAGAACGGAATATGAGGAGTCATTGGATTCCTATAACTTAAAAATGACCTCGCCTTAATTAATTATGACCTTGGTGCTCGGGTCCATGAATTGGAGTATTTAAAAGGGCACCATGCTCTTCCACGAACTGTTCTTTTAGGTTTAACCCAAGCATTGATGCTGCTGAGTAATTTAATAGCGGATAGTGACCAGTTCAGTTTGGTGCTTACAGATGTCTAAATTAAAGCGAAACTTCTTTGTTCAATGTTTAGAAGACTTAACAAAGGAGTCAATTGCACTGCAACGCGTTTTGTAGGCAGGTGAGACTAGACTGGAGGAAGGAGGAACAAGGACCCGTAGGCATCTCCATATTGTACTGTGTTGATTATTCATTGCTTCCTTCTTCTATTGGCCTACAGCAACAACTCGGCAATTTACCTTTTAAGCTGATTGTCGCGGAAGGGAGATTCCATTTGGGCTCCTCCTTGATCCATACCGGACCCCTTTTCATTTCTCTGACATTTTGCATTTCATCAGCAAGCCATCTAAGTGGGCTATGGGTGTGGAAAGAACTAACTGGGGCATGGGTGTAGAGAGAATTCGATAAGCAGGTGGAAGCTGGACACCTTCTTCACTTTTATAATAAGGGTAAAGGGTAATAGATATAGCAAACACCCCCAATGCCTGTTTGCCTTTTCACGCGGGAACGAACTCACTACGCTGCACCTGTGCTTGCGGGGCCCACTTATATTTCAAAACATTCATAAGAATCCAATGCCTAAAATCAAATTATTATGTATTGAGCAGTGCCCTCACAACCCAGTGCAAAAGATGCATCTCAACTTTCTGGCCTAGGCTTGTAGGTCTGGATTACATTAATTTAGATCCTGAAGAAAAATAGTAACGGCCTATTTATTTGCATCAGAATAGATAAGAATTGAATATGGTCGTTAAAAATGAAGATAAAAGGTAAATTTTTAAAAATTAATATCAAATAGCATTTTCTTTTATAGAAATAAAATAAAAAAAATATGTTATCTCATGCTCATTTTTTAAATTCATCTTTAATCTTCATTTTTAATTAATCACCCTATGTATTCAATTCACATGCGCGCGCGCACGCGCGCACACACAGATATATATATATTCATATAGGAAAATATTCATGTGCATCAATCCCTCACCATGTTATAGTGAGGACAACATAGTATGTTTACCTTTATAACACATCCGAACCATCCACACACATGTAATCCCTTTAAGTACACTAGACTCATTGAGTTTTCACTCATCCAAATGGATTGGACCGTTGGATTGAGGTCAAGTTCTTTCATTTAATATAAAGTCATTAAATTTGTGGGTCGCGGATGAAGGGGTTAGAACATGGGATTAACTCCAAATTTGATATATGGTCTCATCAAAGATGTCTCTGCTCATCCCCCACAAGTCTCCATAATCAGTGCGTCCTTAGGTGGGCCCCATTAAGTTTGTCTCTCACCATATGGTGAGGGAAGGATGCACAGGAATATCCCCCATATATATGGAGAGAGAAATTCTCAAAAACTCCTTTATCTCACAAGGGGAGTTTTTGCCCCTTTTGACTTATTAAATGAAAATTTTTCACCTCACATGTGCAAAGCAAAAGAATTAGGAGACATCTACTTTTAAGAAGAAGATAATTAAGTTGGATAAGTTAGATAGTTTTATTGGTTGTTACATTAATGGGCCCTCTTAAGAACGCAATGCTATATGATCTTAACAAGTGGATTAAACTAATGGGCGTTTGGCGGTAGGTCCCTCTTCATTGCGTTTTGTAGCCTAGGGTCCAAGATAGTTTCTAATTGAGGCGGTAGTCACTTTTAAAACTGACACAGTAAAAAAAGGCAAAAATACCCTCTTTATACGTCAACTAACACGCTCCGCTTAAAAACATTTTAGACCGTCATACGATCTACAACCTAAACAAAAACCCAAATCATCTAAAAGCGAAAACAAAGGAAAATGGCTCAAACAAAATCTGGAATTTCATCAAAACAAGGAAAAATGCAATGGAAAATGCAAGCAAAGCAAGAGGAAGGTAAATCAAAACACAAAAAGGGTTTTGTGAGTTTTAAAATCAATTTATCTGAAGTTGAAATGTATTTATCTAAGTTTGTTGTGATTTTAACTAAGCTTGTTCTCAAGTTGTTCGTCTTAGTCTGATATCAATTAAAAAGGACTTTCAATGAGTTTAGCTGTATATTACATGATTTTATCTAAGTTTAATTTGTAACTAATTGCATTTGTTATCAATTAAACAGGGTTTCAAGTAAAATTATCTGACTGTGACATGATTTTATCTTATTTTCTTCTAAATGTATCTGAGATTCTTAAAAAATAATATGAGTTTGGTATGAAATTAAATGGATTTTGCATGATTTATTTTTTTTACTTTGAAATGCATTAATTTTGTTTTAAATTAGTTTATCTAAGTTTGCTGTGAATTTATGTAAGTTTTGTATAAATTATCAGACTTTGGCATGAAGTTATCTGACTTTAAATTAAACTTATCTCTGTTTTGTATGAATTTATATAAGTTTGATATGAATTTATTTGTATTTGTTGTTAATTAATCTGAGTGTGATATGAATTAAACTGAATGGAGGTGAATTTATCTGAATTTGAAATTAATTTATCTAAGTTTGATGTGCATTTATATTAATTTGATGTGAACTTTTTTAACTTTGCTGTGATTTTATATGAATTTATTTGTGTTCCAAATCATAACCAGTTCACAAAAAAGTTGTGTCCCATCAATATGAATTTATCTATATTTGATATAAAATTATTTGACTAGATTAGGTTTGGTTTGCCTAGATTTTATTTGAATTTATCTGAATCTGATATAAAGTTATCTGTGTCTGAAGTGAATTTAAATGAATTTGCTCATGATTTTATCTGACATTGTTATGATTCTATTGAACTTTGCCTTTGGACTTCGATGAGTTTGATATCATTTTAACTGAGTTGTATATGGTTATGTTGAAAACTCATCTTACTACATTTAAATTCGATAATATCAATGAAAGACGATGAGTTGGAGCTAAAAATCAGAATTATATTGCATGACACCTATTCAAACAGTTAGAAGGGCAAATCAGTCATAAAAAAATCTTACGTGTCATGCTAAGGGACCACCGCCCAAATTAATCCCATATGCAAGGGACTTTAGGCCTTAAACAGTAATGCTGTATAATAGAGACTTTACAAAGTAATAATCAGGGATCTATCGCTAATTTACCCTAAACTAATATTTAACTGAGTGGGTCATATTGTAAGGCCCATAAATCGCAATGAAATGAGAGTCCCACATGTGGGGTGTAACATCCCAAATTCCAAGGTTGTAATTAGCTTAGTTAATTGTGCTTTTAGATAATAAAGCTCGTTTATAAGCCAAACAGGTCCGATTAATTATTAGGATTGCGCGTGCAAGTTGGGTTGAGATCCGAGCCCGTTTAGGTACAGTAGGGGTGTGTGTCGCTATTTCCGGAAAGTTCTGAGGGCTTTTTAGTATTTTCCATTTTTCGAGATTTTGGCACCATCGGGTAGATTACCTAATTTCCTGGACTTTACCCTTTTGTTGCATCTCGATCTGGACCCTCGAACCCGACCCAAAGCCCAACCTGACCCGAACCCACCCAAACTCATTTTATTAATTCCCATCTCATCCCATGTGGACCCCACCTCATCCCATCATGCCCCAACCCACCTTATCCCACGTGCAGCCCCATCCCTTTCTCATTTAGGTCAAAACCCCTCTTCCTCTCTTCTCATTCCACTCCACCCAGCGACAGCCTCTCTCTTATTCTTTCATCTCTCTTCTCCACTCTCCCATCTCCCATTTACGTCTCTCATCTCTCATTCTCTCACTCATCTCTCCTTCATCCATCTTGCTGCCCCACCGTCCCGGCGCCATCACCGTCGCCGCCGGACCCACCTACGCCGTCGCCGAGCTTCCCCAGCCACCGGCGAACCCACCTGCACATCTCTCCCTATTTCTCCATTTTCCCTTTCTTCCTTTCCTCCTCTGTTTCTCTCTCCCTTTCTCTGTTTTCTTTCTTGTTTCTCTTTCTTTATTTCGTTCTCTCATCTTATCTCTCCACTCACCTCACTCCACTCACTGTCGTTGACTTTATCCCCACCCATCTCACCATTTCACTCTTTCTCTCTCTAATTCACTATTTCTCTCTATTCTCTCTCTTTCTTTCTCTATTCTTTCTTTGTTTGTCTCCTTCCTTTTCCTTGACAATGGACCACCATGACCCCCCATCACCACTAATATAGTGGGCCACCAATCTAGTGGGCCCCACAACCTCCGTTGGTCACCATTATCTCCGCATGGAACCTGCAAGCATCTCATCCTCAATTTGCAAGCTACCGCTCCATCCACCCATTTATTTGGTAAGCTCGTTTTCCCTTAGGTTTGGGTTAATGTACTTTGGGTGTAGTAGTGTGTTAGATAGCTTAGAGCTTCCTTTTCTTTTGGTTTATATTTTAATTAGTTTTATTTTGCTAATTACCCTTAGGCTTGGTTTGTTGGGCTATGGAGCTAGGATTTGTGGATTTGTGTAATTTCGACGAAAGGCAAGTAGATATTTATATATATGTTTAGATATGTTTGTCTCTCCTTTGATTCGATGATTTAATGATGATTTAGATGACCACATGCTCATTGATATCCTTGATTTTGGAAAACATGATAATTATGTTTAATTATTTAATGAAATGGATTCTTACTTGGATGGTTGGATTGGTTGGATGGATATTAGATGATGAACTTGATGAGAGGGGTATGGATGTATGTGGAGAGGGTAAAGCCCTATTTTCTTTGTTTGCAGGATTAAAATGGAAGGGCTAGGCCCTTTCATATTGACTGATTACTTGTTCAGGGATTTTGGAAAGGGGTTCCCACTCATTTCACTTCAGTTACAGAACTGAGGTTTTGTAACTGTAGTATATACGGTCGACCGGCCAAGGGGACCGGGTCGACCGGCCACACACAGTTAGGCTCTCTGGAGCCTGATGAAGCACACTATGCACATCATTTGTTTACAACTTTCGGTCGACCGGACTGGGTCGGGTCGACCGGGTACTCTGTGTGGGATGTCGACCGACCAAGGGCTAGGTCGACCAAATGAACTGTGGCACCTTTTGGAAAGGGCTTTTTAGACCCTATCTTGTACGGACTTGGGTGGAACCTCGGCTACCCTTTTTGGACTCATTTGACTATGTGTGAGGATTTTGAACTCATAGCCTGGAGGCAAGATTGGGCCAGAGCCCATGGGGCCCGAGCCACATGAGCCAAGAGATGATTGTGATTGTTATTATACATCGGGTTCTGACGCTCACTCATGGACGTGGGTGAGTTGGAATTGTGATTGTTATTGTACATCGGGTTTTGACGCTCACTCATGGACGTGGGTGCGTCGGAATTGTTATTGTTATTGTACATTAGGTTCTGACGCTCACTCATGGACGTGGGTGCATCGGAATGTTTATTGTTATTGTACATTAGGTTCTGACGCTCACTCATGGACGTGGGTGCGTCGGAATTGTTATTGTTATTGTACATGAGGTTCTGAGGCTCACTCATGGACGTGCATGCGTCAGAATTATTATTGTTATTGTACATCAGGTTCTGACGCTCACTCATGGACGTGGGTGCGTCGGAATTGTTATTGTTATTGTTATTGTACATCAGGTTCTAACGCTCACTCATGGACGTGGGTGCGTTGGAATTGTTATTGTTATTGTACATTAAGTTCTGACGCTCACTCATGGACGTGGGTGCGTCAGAATTATTATTGTTATTGAACACCGGGTTTTTGACGCTCACTCATGGACGTGGGTGCGTTGGAAACAAATGTGGATCGCCTACTTTGATAGTTTGATATTGATTCAAATGTTATGCATTTCCTATGATTTTATCTACTCGTTTACTTTGATTCGTTCTGCATATCTGTTAATGTTTTATATTTATATCTGCCTGCCGACCGTCGTGTCTGATGCTGCACTTGGTGCAAAGGTACCGGGTACATCTACCTTTGGGAGAGTGGAGGCATCGCTTCAGGCAGTTTAGCCTGATGGTGAATACGATTGTGTGTCGATGATATTATCGTCGTGAGCAGCACACGAGTGCCTTTATACTTTGGTTAGTTCGTATTTATTCTCTTTTGACTTAGGTTTTGTTAGAAGCCATTAATTAATATACTCTTGTTATCTTTTGCTAAACTTAAACTATAGAAAAGAAAGATGTGCATACTCTGAAATGTTATATTGTACCATTCATTTGATTATGATGTTCCGCTGTGTTTTATGGTTACCGAGGAAATATTTATACCTCACCGCGGACTTCGATCCTATGGGACATGATTGGGGCCAGGTTGCATTTGATTAATGTTGGAAAACGTTTTAATTGGCTTTAATCTCATGTATAACCCCGGTTTCACTTTTGGGGGCGTGACATGGGGCCTATGATTTATGGTATCTGATTGCCATCAACAAAAATCGAAGGGGTTTATACAACTGGTTGGATTGCAACTACAATACTCCTAGTTTTGAGGAGAATACATAGAATGGATTAGCTAGTTAGCTTGTTTTTAGGAGATTGAAATTAGTTACCAAGAAACAAAAGGAACGGATACGACATGCCCGTTTAAGACTCTAGGTTATGTTAGCATCAAAACTCTGAATTCTTATTTGAAGTTAGAAACGGCCCTCTCTTTTCCACAATGCCCAGGGAGTTCTCTAGCGTTCCCCATTATATATAGTAAAGCAGTAGGTGATTCCACGGGAATCCTTCGAGTGCTAAAAGTCAAGGGGTTCAAAATGGTTTATGGAGATCGATTTAGCTCAACCTAGACCATAGCAATATCTTTCCATTTCACCCACCTTCAAATCATAGTCATGAATCTAAGTGCTGCCATTAGATCCGCCCATTTTCACCACGGGTCTAAACCATTGGCTACAGTCCTCAATGGGCTTAGCTTTCTCCCTTTCACCTAGGGCGGATTCAAGTGTTAACACGTGGGTGCAATCGCATCCTTGAAATTCGAAATAACCCCTGAGATGAGACCTTAAACATTTAATTTTATTATTTAAATACTTCAACCATTACCTCCACCACCCAAATGAAAATCCTGCATCCGCCATTACCTTTCACCGTGGAGATTACTTCCCAATTAGGTATAAAAAATCATCCCATATCTTTTCAGAAAAAAAAGACAAGTGGTCTATATCCTAATCAACAAATTAATTGAAAAACGAAGACATTTCATGTTTAACTTCAACGTCAAACCAAAGAAAAATAAGAAATACCTAAATAAACAAAAAAAAAAAAAAAATCCAAAACCACATTCACTAATGAATTGATGATTGAAATTGTTTAAAGACCAAGCTGTGAAACATGGTCTGGAATAAATATGAATAAACAAACATATCATACTCCTCATCGCTATAGCCGTAGAAGTCGTTGTCGTCATCATCAGTTAATTAACATACAAGAATTCCACGGCCTACCTACTCCATAACCCCAATTCTTATAACACGTCGAGACAAGGCCATGTGCACGGTGTCATCAATCTGTTAAGAGAAAGATTGTTAGGATGTTAGTGTTGTTAGAATTATGTTATCCTGATCAGGATATGGTTAGTTCATATTTGCTTCTAAATGTAATTAAGCTTTTCACTCAATAAAACTCACGGTAGAATTATCGAACTGTACATTCCCTGGTGCAACTTTGCTTGGTGATCCCATTAAGAAAGAATGGCTTGCAACAGCACATATTTGCAGTCTTTAATTCTCCAACAAGCGCCCAACGTGTGTCACGAATAATGTAGGAAGTGTTGTAAAATCCCATATCCCACATAGCCTAAGTAATAGGCTTAACATATATTAATATACCGGCCTTCCACCTATCAGCTTAAGCTTTTCGGTTGGTACATGATTTATTACATGATATCAGAGCGGATTTCGATCTTGTGCATGTGTGTTATGGAGTTGTGCATGCACATGGGGATTAATTCCATCGCATCAAATAAACTATAATAATGATGAGGAGGAGCAACTGTAGAAGGGGATCACCTAAGCACATTTGCAATGGCCTCTTATTTTTAAATTTGAGAAGTCATTGACACAGATGGATATAGACTGGGAATAGATTTACATTTCTATTTGATTTCTTTTTTTTTTTCATCATACACACTAATTTGTAATTAGGAATTAAATTTCATTTCATATCTACCCTAATTGAAAAGTGTGCGTACGAAAACGAAAGTATGATTAATAAATAAATAAATAAATAAAAAGGAAGACCAATAGACTATAAGAGAATTATTCAGAAAACAAAGTCAATATATATAGTACATACTCAACTACAATACAACAACAGCAAAATCCACACCAGCATAACAACACCACCAGCAGCAGCAGGAACAACAAAATAAAACTAAAAATTTGATCAGGGCCAGAATTCCACACGAATAAACGAATGTACCGTGGGCCAGAATTCTGTACGAATATATAAACGAATTTGATCATCCACACCTACAATCTTTACATTTCTCACAGTAGGACACTTCATAACACGTCCTGATGATAAGTCTATTATCTATACCTTACAACCAGCGGGTCCCACACAAACTATCGCAACTTTCCCTTCTGATGTAAAGGTCTATGCCATTGCAACAGCACTCGCTATTGCGTCTTTGGATACATGGGTCGAAATCGCATGATTGTTGGCAATGGGCCACCATGATCATGTGGCTGAGGATCACCAGTGCAAGCAGAAAGAGACTGAAAGAGAAACGAGGAGAAATCGCCATGCTCCTTCCGATCCCCATTTCCCCGCGACTTGTGATGTTATTATATGCATTGAGGTCTATGCATTAACGTATTTAAAAGTGGGCTTTGTAATTCTTTCACATGGATTGATGTTGACCTGTCTCGTGGTTTGAGTTAGTTGAGTTTACTTTCATCACATACCAGCCTAGCAGGTGAAACTTTACTACACCCCAAGAATTTTTGGAGGATCATATGTGGTAGGTAAATATTCAATTTTATTTAAAATTATATATATATATATATATATATGGGGAACATTCATGTGCATCTATCCCTCACCATAGGGTGAGAAACACTTCCATAAATGGGGATTTTGTACTCACCATAGGGTGAGAGACACTTCCATAAATGGAGATTTTTAAGTACAAAAGTGAGTTTTTAAGTACATAGGGTGAGGTACACTCCCTTGTCTTCATGTGCAAAAAAGGAAAGTGCCCCTTACCCTATGGTGAGGGACACTCCCATAATTGAAAATCTTCAAGTACATAGGGTGAAGGATAGATGCTTGTCTTCATGTGCAAAAAGGAAAGTATCTCTCACCCTATGGTGAGGGATATATGCACTTGAAACTTCCCCATATATATATATATATATATATATAGATATATATATGGGAAGCAGTTCTGTAAGGACCGTCCTTACGGTTTACGGTGAGGACTGCTTACTGGGGCCCACTGTGAGACCCCACTGGTCATGGGATAGAGGGGGAATGAAAGATCCAAGTAGGGTCAACTTACATATCAAATTTGAAGTCATTCTAGTATCTCCAACCCCTTCATCCATGGCTCCAAGTTTAACAGCTTTATATCAAAGAAGAAAAATTAACTATCAATCCAACGGTCTAGATCATCCGAATCCATGCGATTTCATAGGAGTTCGTGTTTATAAGGGGGTTATGAATGAGTGGTCACTTTGGATGGGTCAAAATGTGGGCCCCAAAGGGTGTTCCGAACAGTGCAGACCGTAAGGACGGTCCTTACAAGACCGCCTTCCTATATATATATACACACCCCCCCATGCCTTTTCATTTTAATAGTTTTCATGGCCCAAAAATGTGAGCCATACGACCACCATAAGATTTTATTTTTTTAGAAAAATAACAATTTTGCCCATCTCTTTAACAATTATTATAGTACATTTAGTTGGAGAGAGTAACCCTACGGGACCCATTTCATTAAATCTAAATGTGCATTACAATGACAATCAACACTTGTATTTCTAACTAGTTATAATTGACACAATCCATCCACAACCCCCTATTGGGTTGATGAGAGTTTCAAATACATGATTAGGCTTCATGTACATGAGAGAATTTGAGTGACCCTTTTGGCACTTGGGATAAAATAATAATATTTTTATAAATAATGACATATTTATCTTTGTTTAATGAATATAAGGGCAAAATATATATTTTTTTATAAAAAAATCGCATTTTCTAGTTATGACCAGTGATCTTGGGACATGGAAGGTATTAAAATGAAAACCCAAGAGGTATATGCAAATATTGAAACTAAAGGGGCCTATTTACAAATTTTATAAACGCTGGGTATATACAACAAAACTCTTTTATTTTATTTTATTTTTTTCTTGTAGAAGCATTCTTCAATTAGGCAGTGTGGATTATTCATTGGTTTTTTTTTTTTTTTTTTTCTTTTCCTTTATTGGTGTGTGATTGTACTCAAGGAGATGAGAGATTCCAGTTGACTTGATTTTAGGCTGATTGTACGCAAGGAGATGAGAGATTCCATGAGGTCTCCTTAAATAGTCCATTAGGGCTTCCTTGTGATCGAAAAGAAGTGGGCCACGTCCACGAAGTTAATGAAATGCCTTCTAAGATGAAAACGGAAAGGATTTATCTTTTTATTTGAAAGGCCCAATCTAATATTCCCTAACCATAATTGTGGGATTTTGGGTCCCTAGTTATGGAGCCGTTGTGTATCAGGTCTAGTTTTTAATATTATTATCATGCTGTGGATTTTCAGGCCCATCACAATTCATGGGTTTAGGTTGTTTGAGGAGTCCAGGTCCCTTATGTCTACGAAATAGATAGATACAATTTCATTCTATCAAAATTAGCAAACTGTCTAAAATCTCTTCTTTGATTTTCTCATTCCAATAAAGCAATTGAAAGGTTGCATTAACTTGCATGAGATTTTACACAGTTGGCTAATTTTGATGGTATTATATAACATCTCCATGTTTCGTAGAAATAGAAGCCCCGGATGAAGGGCATATTTTCCGCATCCCATATTCTCACTGCTTGCATGAAAACATATTCTTCCTCTGATGTTTTGCCTTCACCCAAGTATCTCTATTGGACTGTTTTCTTTCTCTTTTTTTAATGCTACATTGAGGACTGAAAGTCCCATGAGTGCTAGTTCTCCTCATGAGTTCATGTCACTAATTTTTATTCACTTAAAAAAGTACAGAATTAACAATATTTCAGAAAGATTTATAAGTTAAAAATTTGGATATGAAAATAATGTGAAACAGTTTGATTTAGTAAGAGGAATGTACGTTCTTATGATTTTAAGTTATTTTCACTCAAAATGGAAATTAGCACAACCCAAAACTAGCCCTAGCTAGGTTGGGCTTAGTCGAGCTCTGGCTGGGCTTGAAAATTCTCATGGTCATGATCAGGGGTGAAAAGATGACAGTAGTATTTCACAAGTCAGAATGCACTGCAGCCAGTAGGTACGTGTCTTTAGCCAGTAATATTGCTCGGGTTCTAAGCAAAAACATATAACAAGAACTACACAAAAATATAGTGCATACTTAATTTAAAGCCCAGGTGGCATTAGGGCCCGGGCTGTCAAAAACAATAATGTATTACAAACTCTAAAGAAAATGCTCTACTACCAATTTGTAAAAACATGAAAGTGTGGAGCTCGTATGTATGTGTATGTGGGGGTGTACGGCCCTTTACAAAGCCCTGCTCTAATCAGATGTGGAAAACACTTAACAAACCATATCTATTCTCATTCGCCTTACAACAATAAGAAGACTACACCAAAGTTGGACAATGTCAGAAACCTTCAACACACACACTCTTGCTTCACACAAAAACATAAAAGTGTGGAGTGTGGAGTTTTTCACCGCACATGCTCTTGCTCCACACATAAAAGGAATGGGCCCAAGCCTCAAGTACCCCAAATCTAATTGGCCTTGGGTCACATATATATATATATATATATATATATGAGACACTTTCATGGCTTTTCATCTTTACACGTGAACATTTTTTTTCTGCATATGACTATAAATGGCTTTTCCTCTTTTGCATAAGAATATTTTCAATCATGTAAGGGTCTCTCACCCTATGGTGATGGTGAAGGATGGATGCACATGAATATTCTCCTATAATATATATATATATATAGGGGCCAGCTCTTCTAAGTTGAAGGATAAGATAAACTAAAGTAAGCTCAATTGTGTGGTGGGGCTCATCTGGAGACCCACATGAGAATGGATGGATTTTAAAGACTCCCTGAGACCCTCTTTCTTGTAAAAAATCAGCCCCAACCGTGGTTTCTATCATCTCCATCTAGGCACCAAAACTTTAATGGTCAACTGTCCATTCGGATCGATATACAATCGATCCAACGGTCCAGTAAATTTGGATTTGACCAAAAGTTAGTGGACATGTGCAATTTAGGGGAGTCGTGTGTTTGGTCCATTTGGATAGACCAATGGCAGGCCCCAAAAGCGTTAGCTTACCGAATCTTATCCTAAGCTTAAGTTTAGGAGAGCTGGCCCCATATATATAGGGAGATGCTCCTATGAGAGATAAGGTGGGGGCCCTCACATTTAAGTTGTTGGCATTAGATATGGATGTGAGGGCCCTCACATTTAAATTGTGGGCATTAGATATGGATGTGAGGGCCCCCACCTTATCTCTCATAGTAAGGTGAGAGATGCTCTCATAGGAGCATCTCTCATATATATATATATATATATCTGTGTGTGTGAGGGCTCCCACCTTTATCTCTCATAATAAAGTGAGAGATGCTCTCATAGGAGCATCTCCCTATATATATATATATATATATAGAGAGAGAGAGAGAGAGCAAGGCTCTCCTAAGCTGGCATAGTACTGGTCTTACAAATCAAAGTTGATTATATCTATTTTTTATATGATGGATAAAAACTCCAGTTCTGATTGGATTTATCTTAATTTTGGAGACAATCATCATGCAAGAAACAATGATAATCGACTTTGATTTGTAGGACTACATTATTTCAGCTTAGGATAAGTTAAGCTTCACCTTGGGAGAGCTGACCCCATATATATATGGAAACCGGTCCTGTAAGGACGGTTCTTATGGTCCGTACAATTCAAAATACCCATTAGGGCCCACCTTATGACCCATCCAAATTGGCCACACATTCTCAACCCCCTTATAGACACCAAGTTCCATGAATTTTGGTGGACTCGGATAAACTAGACCCACTTTTATAGGAGAATGATTAGAAGAGAATCGGATATGTGTATCATTGTTGACATATGTCACACTTTCATTGGATAAAAGAGGAGGGTTTTTTTGTGAAAAATGCCCGAGGAGTTTTTTAGGGTATATATATATATATATATATATATAACAACAAAGACATAAAAATAAAAATAAAAGTTATTAAAAAGACACTAAAGCTCTTATTTTAAAAAGCCCAAAAATGAGGTCTTAACTTCTTCAAAGCGAATAGAGGGTAGAATCATATTCCAAACACTCTTATTTTACAAACCGCTATAGGCTTCAAACATATATACAAATAGTTAAAAATAAAATTGGGCTTACGCCCAAGCTTTTATTACCAGCAAAAATTTCTCTAATGAGCCCTAGGCTCATTTGGATCCACCTTTAATCAATGCAACTTTCTTCACACTCTCATCCCCTCTTGATAAGCTTGCTATGCTCAATTTTATACTCATCAAACTTTTGCTCACTCTAGGATAAAAATCTCAATATATTCTATAATAGAAGGCCATTAAACTTGTAACGCTATTAATTAAATCAGAGGGTTAAAATAATCCTATGGGGCTAATTTTTGCATGAACCCTGCATGTCCACAAAAAGACCTTAACATCCATCCTACCCACATTAATAGGAAGGCATCCAAGTGGGCCCCATCAGCTGGACCACAAAACACGTGCGGTTTTCCCATAGATGAATTCCTCCTTTATAACCAAAGGCATGCCTGCAATTCTGTGGCTCATTTCCTTGCCAAATTAAAAGCTCCTTTAATACTTATCTTCAAAGACTTCCCTTGCATATTCAACAGATATATGCAAGGAAAAGCAACCTGCAGATGAAGATTTTGATATTTATAGGCCTTAAGTCTTATCAGCCAGGCCGCCAGGGTCACAAGGGACTCATACACATCACTCAGCAGACTCGCCATTTGCTCTACAAACTACTCGGTCTGTACATAGTGAGCATTGGTCTACAATGACCAGTTGTTCTCTTTTGTCACATGAGACTTCAATCAATTTGGGTAATACCTTTTGGCAAGATCAAGTCATGTAAGCCAGCCGAAAAAGAGGAATCCCAGGGAGTGCTTCAGTTAACACTGTGATGCTTTCTCTAAGTCCATATAAAAAATATATCTAAATCCTGATCCTAAGCCTATAAGTCAAATCTCGTATGCGGTTTAAAGTCGTGCTGTGTAGATTCCGCTTTCCTGATGCCCATGCAACCTCAAAATGTGAACGCTTTGAGACATATTGAAGAGGAGTAAGGTGAGTGTTCGCTCTATGGAAACTTGGACGACGGGAGTGGAACACTGGACCAATTAACCTTTCTCTGCTTGGGCAATGGCATCAGTTGACTGTCTCCTCGGAAGGGAGGAATTGTAAAAGGGAGCCTGCGTTGAGAAATCATTTATGACGGATATAGACTGGGCCGGAATAGATTTCATTTTCAGATTGATTTCTCATTGTCACGATGGATATTGCTTTGCAATTAGGAAATCAAAACTCATCCCTCTCTAACTACAACGTGTGCATGTGAAACAAAAGGATAATTAAAAATTAAGAACAGGCAAACCTATAGTCTATAAACTAACTATCAAATTTATCAGAAAACAAAGTGAGCAGTCCATGTTCAACTGCAAGAGCAGCAATATCAACATACATCAACATCAAAACATATGCATACAACAACAACAACAACAACAACAATAATAATAATTCCCTCATAAACAAAGACTGAAGAATTCCCACCTAATAACAATCAAATTCAATATAGTGATGGGATTCCAAAGACACATACCAATTGTGAATGCTCTCTTTCTTTGTCAAAGTCTGGGCGTCGGATTCTTGCATGATGGTTGTAGACAATGAAACTGAAATGCAGCTAGAACTGTTGTTGTTGGAAGAAGAGGGTAGTCATGGTTCTTCTGGGTTTCTTGAGATCCAACTATCAATGTATTCTTTGTCATTAGGATACGGACCAATCTCTAGCTTTTTCAGAATTTCTTCAGTTTCACCAAGAAGATATGCTGCATCTCTGACGCTCTCTTCTCTAAATTCAATGGAATTGCAAACACATTTCATGTATATCACTTTTGGTAAGTTGGTAAGACAAGCACCAACTATATCAGTGATTGTTTTCTGTAACCATTCAAACATTCTATCTGCAGTCCCAAGCTTTTGAAGAAGAATTGTCCGACAGAGTTTGTACATTGAATTGGCTGCTAATACCTTGGCAGGCCAATCACGAGGATCTTCTTCTTTTTTTGTGCTAGTAGAATATTCCAAAGCATATTTTTCCAAAGTTTCTGCAAGTTCTTGGAGAAACCTATCAGCACTTTTTGCAAGTGCCAATTTCTTAAGATCCTTCCCGAGCCAACGACCATTAGTATCAATACCGAGCCAAACGATATCTGCTGCCTTCCTCATGTTAATCAACCTTCTATCATCCAGGTTCTTCTCTATGAGCCTTACATACTTGAGGCTTTCATGTACGCCACATTGCAATAATTTCACATCTTTTAGAAAGTAGGGAGGTGCAATGGCCATGGCGATGCTTGTGAGGGTCACTATAGGAAGAGCCCAACAGTTGTGAGGCGGTTCTTCAGTGCCTAATGAGGCAACTTCAGTGCTGTTAAACTGCACTACTCCTTGGAAGCCTTGCGATATTGTAAACTTCATTAAAAGTCGTTTCAGATATTTTGGTGGGTTGTTTTTGCCTCTGCGGATCCAGTGCTCTGTGGCCTCGTAGCCATTGGTCATGATCAATTTGACCAAGTCTTCCTCCCCATCAAGGTGTAAAACGTGCCTTTTAAGACCCTCATTTGACCCAGACTTAGATCCTTTATCCTCCCTTTTAAGACCCTCATTTGACCCAGACTTAGATCCTTTATCCTCCCTCCGGACCCTCCCTGGTCTCTTGCAGCAGCAGGAGAGTCCACTCAGACTGAGCCTAATCAATTTGCTCACTATTACTACTGCATATTGCATTCCCATGAACACATTTAAAATTTGATTTCTGGAGAAATGGGAGATTTTCCTGAGCCCCCTGCTGCTGATGTGGAATGGTAAAGGGCTCTCCTTCCATTCCACTAATTTCTGAACCCAGTATCTCTCTACCTTAAACTCGCCTTTGGGGTTCCTGAAAATAATGGCATTGAACAATCTGATGCCAGGGGCAATGGTTCCCACACCTATGGCAATTGCTTGAGAGATTAATACCAATGTCATTGACCATGTGTAATCAGATTTGCCTTCACAGAAAGCTAAAGACCTTATAATGAGGGATCTAACTGCTGCCTGCAGTAAGACCAGAACACTGAGGAGACAGAAAACTCCTGAAGCAGTGCAAGTTGCAAAGCGCCCCACTACATACTGAGGACTGCCTGTGTGAGCCATCATCCAATGTTTCTTGACATACTCCCTCAGTTTCAAATTATAAAGCACTTCATCATCAGAGTGCAGAACTTCATTATACTGTTCTTCCAACAACTCCTTTGCAGTGGGAGCTGTTATAGCAGTGGAGCACAAGAGGACAAGCAAAACTAGCATAAAAACCATGATTACAGCATGTTCAGGTAAGAAAACATAAATCACACCTGTACCCATCTGAATTCCAATGTTTACAATCACAGTGACGACAAGGATGCCGAGAGCAACGACGTTGGCGATCATCTCTGATCCGTCCATTGTTCCTAAAGAGGTAATGAAATTACCCATCACAGTGCAAATCAAGACGGTGCCACTGAGCTTGGTGAGCTGATCTTGAGGGCGTGGCATGGAGGTGTTGAGATCCACTGGTAGCTTTGTCGCGACCGATAGGAGGGCCAAGGAAGTGGCATTGAGGGAGAAGAACTTGCAAGGAAACCAGAGCTTCCATCGGCGAAAACCAAGAAAGGTGTCGAGCCCCATGAGAAGGGAGCACAACAGAGAAGCTGCTGCAATGTAGAGGCCAATCCATGGCAGCGGCTCACTGAATTTAGATTCCTGGTGGCACTGCAACCTCACCATTTTTCTTCTACTATTCAGATCCGTCTCTTTGGTTCCTGCAGTAACCTCTCTGTATCTGACTCGTTTATCCGGCAATAATTTTCCTCTCCAACCTTCTTATTGTAACTGGGAAGGTTGGAAAAAATGTGTGTGAGTGGGCCGATTTTTTGCTGTGTGTAATTTACATAACGGAGAGTTGATGCTAATAGTGACCATTTTGGTTGCTGCCATTGTCTAATTACCGCAAGATGTAGGTTCTACTTTTGTAGAAGACTAGCAATTTGGTTTTTAGTGTTCCTTCATTTGTGTCGGCAATTGACTTGATTTTGATTTTGCGCTGATGGTGGGATATTTCTTTTGAATTATTGTACTTTTTTGTTCTAACTTTATCCCAACAATGATCAAGTTGAGCGAAAAGTTCTAACCACTCCTCTAAATGTAATACAGCTGAGGCCAAAGTTCTTGTAACGGGGATAATTTTCTCCAACGAGTTCTATTTGGCTCACCTGAAACTCCTTCCACACTCTTCTTCACAGAATGTCACTATGCCCAATTTTATGCTTATCAAATTTTTGCTCATCATTGAATTGAATATAAGAAAATACAATAATTAGAAGGCCATTAATTGAATCTCTGGGATATTTTTGCACGACCTTCATCCACTAAAAGACTAGTTTTGTCGTTTTGGGTACATTGGATTTTAATGGAAAGAATGGCATGGAAAAATTGAGGGATGCCATTGCTGATATAATCTTGTAATCTTTGTTCGTACATGGTTGTGGAGCTCGTGTTATTTTAATTAAAAATATTTAGTGAATAACTTTGTGGTTAACGAATTCGATGTATATTGTAATATTCATGGAGGTGCATGTGACCACACTTAGCTACAAGTTTATTAATGGAGGAGTGCAGATAAAAAGGCCTTCTCATGGATGAAGATGATCCAAAAAAGTCAGCTCCACTAAATTTTCTTGAGACTCATTCCAACGGTAAGCTAAGGTACAATGATTGCAGAATTGGGTCTAATGCCAAACTATGGGATGAACATAGTATCAAAGGAGCTACACTAATGATCCATATGCAACATGCTCATAGGAGAACACTATCCATAAATATTATATTATATATTCATATTGTTGTACGACATATGACATAGTAGATATTAGGACCAACCCAAATGTTTAACAGCTTAATTAATATTAGGTACAGTGATATTAGCTACAGATTTAAATCCTATCCCTTTTTTCTTCTATATATTAATAGTCCTGAATGCTTAGTTTTTCTCCCTGCTGATCAGTACCTATATCCTCCATATCTTTACTGCATGCTGCAAGCACAGAGACAAGGTAGAAAAAGATAAATGTTAGCAGTAGGACCATAACTGTAACAAGGGGTGAACCACATTAACTGCTGAGCAGCAGCATAGTTCTCCCAATGTGGAATTTGCCCAAGCTCCCTATGAATTTGCTTCCAGGTTTACATTAGTTCCCATGATAGTATAAGGGGGATCTGACATATTAATTCCCCTTAAACCCTGTTGTTCCTCCAATTCATGACAAAAAACCTATTAGTGTCGCCAGAGTCGTTTGACCCGGGTCCACAATTTTTTTCACTTTTCTGCCTTGAATCCCATGATTTTTTTCTTTTGATTTTGAAATGGTAATTACAATAAAAGTTGGTGAGAATGGAGTGCAAATCAATGGAACAAAAAATCAAGATTGATCTCGCTGCAAAAACCTATTCATATCTGTTGATCCAAACGCTGAAGCAGGGGAAACATAGGGTCATATTTTGACTTTTAACAAGTAAAGACGTACTAAAGTATACAATCAATAAACCAATAACAACGGAATTAAATAAAACCCTTCTTTTCCTCTTGTCGGTGGTTGTATGTCTTGGTTGCTATATAAGACCAATTCCTGGCCACCTTCAAAAGCATGCCAACTTCAATTTCGTATGCAAACAGACAAGAAATCAAAATCTTCATTGTTAGATTTGGAATGGATAATTTGCAAGACTCGTTCATATATCTTGTTTTTGTAATTGCATTTTGGGTCTATTCTGAACGAGAGTAACACTCAAGCTACCTTGCATTGTCAAGGGAAAAAAAAGTTCCAACCAATAACACCCACCTAACTTAATAAATGTTTTTTTTTTGTTCTCTTTTCATTGTGATTTTGCAATATTCATTTAACATTGCATTCAATTGTAGTTGATTGGTGAGATCCCCCATCCATCCATTTCCATGTATGGTCTTCTCATCAAATGAGAAAGCTTTGACAAATTAAAGAGAGTTGGGAGAAGTGCTCGCTCTATTGAACAAGTTTCATAAATAAAAAGACAATGGGACTGACTGATCTCTTGTTCTGATTAGTGGCATCAGTTGACTTGGGTTCTCTCCTCCTTTGTTCTAATGCCCTAAAAAACCCAACTCAAAAGAGCAGAGCTGCTTAAGAACCAACCATGGAGCAGAGCTCTTCTTCTCTTTTAGCTAAAAACATTGACAGGCTTCATCAAGCTGTAAGCACTCCCAACCATCTTGGATCTAAGGCAATTTTTTGATATTGTATCAGTGGCTCAAATTAATCCTGTCACCTATTGCTGTTATATATCCATTTAACCATCGATTCAATGGCTGCTGGCCAAAAACTTAAAAGTAATTTTATTTTGTTATTATCTATACAAGCGATTCAAAACGATATACTGTACTGAAACAATTCATGTCTCTAACCATCAAAGCAACACATGCGATAAAAATTATAGTAAGTTCCCAAGCACATCTTATTAGGCCTCCTTTCTTTCCTTCCTCTTTCAAAAATCAGTGAAACAGAGATGGATGTAGATTGGGACTAGACTGACTCATTGATTTCTCCTCTTTACCATGGAAATTTTTTTGTCAATAGGAATCAAAATTCATCCCAAATTGGGAAATCAAAGTATAATTAAAGCAAAATATCAAATACACACACATAAAGAAAAAAAAAAAAAGGGAGAAATTTGATAATTGAAATGTATAAACAAACCTACCTTGAAGTTGATCACCTTCATCATCATCAGTGACTTAAATGTCCTCATGCTTGGCATGATCTACACTGCTTACATACGGCACACTTCCAGTTGTCGTGACACTTGGAGACAAGGCGAGGTGTACCATAGTAGCGGAAGGACGTACACAAACTAGAGCAACTTCCCTTCATGATCTCATCACGAATGGCCTTGCAACAGCACTCGTTCGCAACGTTTCCCCTACATGCGTCCAACGTGCATGATGATTGTGATTTGCCATTGGCCACCATCATCATGTGGCTGATGATCACCAGCGTAATTAGCAGAGAGAGATTGCAAGAGAAACAAGGAGAAACTGCCATGCTCGTGCTCGTGCTCGTGCTCCTCCTCCTCCTCCTCCTCCTCCTCCTCCACCCAATTGTCATTTCCTCGTCTAAGATGTGTTTAATATCTGCTGTTGTACAAGCCCAAGCGAAAAAGAAAGTCAAGGAGAGACCGAGGAAGGAACTAGAAGCATTTCACTGTTTCACTTTTCCCTCGTTGTGTCGGTCGAATTTTCCCTAAAAACATTTTTGGTAGAGTTTGACCGCGAAACTCTGAAAGGCAATTGCCTAATGCTTAGATACCAGAATTTATGATTAGAATTTAGAAGGTTGGAGGTTTTTTTTTTTTTTTTTTGATATAACGTAACATGAAATAATATCTTGAATGCTGTGTTTTTTTTATTTGAGTTTTAAATTTTAATCACTAAAAAGATCTTTTGGATTTCTTGAAATTTCCCTCTCTATATCATTTGTTAGAATTTCAAATTCTCCATAAAAAATAGGGATTCGAAATTTCACCTTTAGGGCCTGTTTCTTTGTTGGAATTTCTTTATGAACATGGTGAATTCCTGGTAGAAATTCTACTAAAGAAACAAGGCCTAAGGTTTTTAGAATTTGTAAATAGGCCCCTATAGTTTTGGTATTTATAAATAGGCCCCTTCTTTTTCATTTTAATAACATTCATGTCCACAAAATTGGTAGCCTTCTAACCACCAAAAGTTTTTAGGGTGGAATGACACTTTTGCCCATCTTTTTATCTCTATATGCTTAAATTCAAAAGCTTAGACATGTTTTTTCTCTAAAGCTTGTACCAACACATGGCCTATTTCATTAAATGCACATCGATCATAATGACAATCAACGCATGTGCTAATAATTAGTTATAATTGATCAAATCAATGCACAACACACCGTTAGATTGAAGAAAATTTCAAAATACATGACTAGGATTCATGTGCATTAAAAAGTTGAGAGAGACCGTTGAGAGTTGGAATAAAATAATGGTATTTTATAAATAATAATATACTCATTTTTGTTTAATGGATGTAAGGGTAAAGCTATTATTTTTATAGGATAATATTCATGTGCATCCATCCCTCACCATAGGGTGAGAGACACTTAGATAATTGAAAATATTCATGTGAAAAAGATAAAAAATCATATATGGTCATAAGGAAAAAAGGAATGTTCATATGCAAAGAGGGAAAGCTTACATAATTGAAAATATTCATGTGAAAAAGATGAAAAACCATATATGGTCACAAGCAGAAAATGAATGTTCATATGCAAAGAGGGAAAGTCATGTAAGTGTCCCTCACCCTACGGTGAGGGATGGATGCACATGAATGTTCCTCATTTTTATAAAAGTTCAACATAAATCTCATGGTGGTTATGTATTTAAGGACACGAAAGGTATTGAAATGAAAACGTAGGGGCCTATTTATAAATACTAGGACCACAGGACCATATTTATTTGGTCCAAACAGGAAAACCCTGTTTGTGGACCAATTGGGGGTGTCACGTGGGGAGAGATGTTACATCTCATCTTCTTAAAACAAAACATATCTCTTAAAAAATTTCCTTTCCCCACGTGGCAACCCATGAATGAACCGACCAGGGGATCCGGATCCATTTCCCAGTTTTCCTTAATGCTGACGAGTCACGACCCAGTGACAAAAGAGACATCTCACCTGTTTAGCCTATACCTGTAAGTCTCTATTACATTAATTCGGATGTTAGAAAGGAAAGGAAAAAAACAAGAAGCCACCAATTCATGGTCACTTCAAATGAAGCGAAAGACTCGCAGCGATCAGAATGGATGAATACAAGTCACTCACACACGTCCACTTTACATGGGAAATAGATAAGTCAATCCTTACCCCCTATAAATTGCTGCCCCCACTTTGTTGAGGGCATAGTGAAACTACAATGATAATTAGATGATTTTAACCATCTGGCAGTCAAATTTGTAACATTCATGGTGGGGCCAAGGCCAACGACTTGGCCGTGTTAGATGACGTTAATCATCTAATTAGCGTAAAGGCCTCACAGATAGCAAAGCTGGAGAGGTGCCTTTCGGTCCTCTCCCCCCACAAAAATATAGCACAGCTGGTGAGGCACAGTTGCTTCACAGTGATCAGTCCAACGTTGGCCCAATTCTAATTAGAATGAAAATTTTCACAGAAATAATAAAAAAAATTAGTGATTTTAATTTTTGATATGGATGAATTTTTAATTTATATTAAAATTTATTTCATATATTTTAAGACGAGATACGATGTTACGACTTAGGTGGATATTTTGCTTTATAGTGTGAACTAACAGATAAAAATACATTAATTTTTAGCATTTTGATGCATTATGGATCTTTTTTTAAATTCAAAATCTTTTAGGGTGAAAAATACTCACGCTTTGCAACTGTGACAGGACGAACAATGATGTGACATCACGTGTTATCAATTTTCCAGGTTTGTCTTTACCTTAACTGATATCACAACTGAGCCCTGCTACATGGGCAGAACATTGGGATCGGTCCAAACCGATCCCAATGTTCTGCCCATTTAGACTTTTTCATCACAACTTTCATTAATGCTGACGACGACCCTGGTGACAAAAGAGGCATGTTTGGACTGATCGGAAACCATGTGGGGAGGAATTTTCCTTTTTTTATATATATATTTTATTTTATTGGTGGAGATGGGATGTCATTGATTTAACATCCTCTCCACCACGTGGCACCCCCTGTTTGGACCAGTATATGCCTGTAGGTCTCTATTACATTAATTTGGATGTTGAAAAAAAAAAAAAAAAATGCACTTTTGGTAAACATGGAAGAATCCTTAGTTTAGAGGATTCTCTCCATCTCCAAAAAAAAACAATTGCTTTTTGAATAGGATTTTTTACGAGAGTTTCAGATTTGAATGGAGTGAGGATTTTTATAATTTATAGAATGTATGATCCAATAGTTATAATTTTTTTTTAATTTCTCATCATCCATGAAAAATCAAGACCTCAACATTCACCTCAAAGTTTTATGTGGTCATCTAAGGACTTTGAATGGGTCTGATAGTGCAAAGGGGGCCCACATAAATAAAAAAATAATATTATAGTGTATGGACGTTTTTCCAAATATCTTAAAATATAGTAAGGATCAACGGCTAAAATTTGGCCACCTTGCCATGTTAGACCTTCCTAAACTAATTAATGGTTCCGATCATGATTGCCCACATGAACCAGAAAATTTTGAAAAAAAATGACTATTTTTATTCCCATTTTATATATATATATATATATATATATACTAGTGGAGCCCTACACGTGCAATGCGCGTGTACCGAACACAGTTTTATTAAAAAAAAAATTAAAAATAAATCTTTGAAAAAATTTAGTAGAAGTTGAAATACATTTAAAAATCAACTTTCAACAGAAAATGGGTGATTGCAAATTGCAAGACACGTGCAATGTCTAAATATAGCTGACACTATTTTTTTCCTATACATTTAAAAACAATAAAGCGATGATATAGTAAGAAAAATGAGATCTCAAAAGACCATCGATATGGAATTTATATAACTTTTTGAAGATAAAAATCACATATTTCTAAATATTTTATCATGAATGGGTACCAAGAAATTTAAATTTACTTTATTTAACCTATCAGGTCGACTTATCAGTTTCTTGGTAGACTTGATCTGCTAAAGTTGGAGTCCAGTCGAAAGTATAATCAAATTGATAACCTGCAGTTCTATAAAAAATAAAAATAAAAACTAAGAACCAGATGAGCTTACTGTTCTAATTAATTATCATGAACATTATACATTCACTACAAAATCAGATTCTATTAAGGAAAAAAAATTAATTGTATCCTACCTAAGAATATCAGAATAAAAAAACTGAGATGGTGGTTTTAGTTTGATGGTGGTTTTAGTTTAACTTACAAAGAAGAATAATATCTCACACAGATCGTCAAGAATAATGAAGTAATCCGGCTCGTCCTCAAGCGATAGGGATCAACAATGGTGAAACTATGATATGAACTCTAACGGGTAAGATTTGCAGAGTACATGTTGATCAATATTAGTATTTAACATGTACTTTATTTTATTTTATAAAACAGACTACTATCAGGTAAAAAGAAGCAATACCTCTCCAAGAGTCAGCATCTTCTTTTGCTTGATACAAGTGCTATATTTAATACCCAGTAAGAAAATGATAATATAAAGTAATCATAGAAGTTCAGTTAAATGGAAGCTCACAAATAGAGATATTCATAGGGAAAAAATACCAAAAAACATAAAACTACAAATACAAATATGGCAAAAGAATTGGACCTTCCTCTTAAGAAATACATAAGAATGTAACCTAGGTATTCTAAATCAACTCTTCTGCTCTGTTCTGTATAGAGGATGGGATTGATAATCAAAGTAAGAAAAATTCAAAATAAACAAAGACAAACTTAGCTCAGCATCAAATACTTATTTTAGTTGTTTACACTTAAAATGATCACTTTATTCATTGACTCTGAAGTTAATAGTAACGCTAGCATAACAAGCAATTTATATGAGATTCTTGTTTTTCCTTTAAGGAAATGCATGACGTTTCATTGAAATATATGAGAAGAAGAATAAGAACAAGAAGCTTGCAATGATGAAAGAAATAAATGTGTTAGAAAATGATCAAAGTTTTTCAATTTAAACCTCATGAGTAAGCGCAATAATAAATATATATATTCATGCCCTTGAAATGCCCTTTTATAATAAAACAATTCACAAAAGTTGTATATTAAGAAACTAAAAATTGTACAGAACAACAATATTTTTACGATAGCAATCTATAAGACCTACCACTAAATTGCATTTATGGAATTATCTTTAGCAATCATAAATATTAGAAGAGAACCAATATTTAGTAGTAGTTATCACATTATCCAACTTGTGATTATTCTTCCAATAGGGGTATAAATCAAGATCAATACAATTATTATGTCAGATTGAAAAATCAATTATTTTAGCTAAATAAAATACAAACACATGAAGCAAAAGGGAAAAGAATATTTAAAATTTTTTTCATGGTAACTTTCATTAAAAGAGAAAAAAACAGGGCGGACATAAAATGAGTTTACGCTTGTACATTTCACTTTCTTATTTATGATATTTTGTCAGTTACTACTTTTTTCTTGAAAAAGAAAAAGAAAAAACTAAACATAAAGCAATAATGCAAACGTAGTACTTGTATATATGAGATTTGCTTATAAGTTTTGGAGGACCCTATACCTTTTTCAAAGGCCATAATAAATAATATACAACTGAAGGAACATCAAATTACCTCTGATGTTCTTAACTCTTAAATTTCAAATACAAATATCACTCAAGTATATTTTACTTCCACCAAAAAATATAAATAAATAAATAAATATAAACTATTTGCACAATTAGCATTGTTTTGGGTAAAAAAAAGAACGTTAATTCTCTCGTGTGTAGTCAATTTGGTATTTGAATTATAACACAACCGCCAATTGGTCGCCAGCAACAATAACAAAAGTAGCAAGCTAGCTAATACCTTTTGTCGCGGCTTTTAAACTGATTTTTAAGCTGATGGTGAAGTATTTAAAGTGCCCACAAAATTATAAGTATTGAACACCAAAAAGGTAGTAAGTAAAATACACTTGATTCCTTTTCTTGCATTTTGTTGGGCAGGTGTATAGTGAAAAATAATAATACTAAGTGGGGCCCATATATTGCATTTTATTGGGCAGGTGTGTAATGAAAAATAATAATGCTAAGAGGGGCCCACATCGTGCAGTTTATTAGGCATATTTATATATATACATCTATAATAATACTAAGTGGGGCCAACATTTTGCATTTTATTAGACAGGTTTGTAGTGAAAAATCATCATACTAAGTGGGGCCTACATCTTGCATTTTATTGAATAGGTGTGTAGTGAAAAAGTACTACACTTTAGTGAAAATTATAAGTGGGCCATGGTGTGTAGTGAAAATCATTGTCATTTTGTTCTCTTCTATAAGAGTAGATAGATAGATAGATAGATAGAGATAGAGAGATAGAGATAAGAGAGATAGAGAATACTAAGTGGGGCCCACATCTTGCATTTTATTGGGCAGATGTGTAGTAAAAAAGTATTATACTTTACTCTCTTTTATATAAGGGTATAGAGGTATAGATAGATATAGATATAGATATAGAGATAGAGAAATAATAATAATAATGTATAGATTATATTATTATTATCTAAGTGGGGCCCACACAAGTTCTTCTCTTTTATAATCTTATTAGTATTATATAAGTGGGCCCAAGTTCTTCTCTTTTAGAAGGGTAATAATAATATATAGATTATATTATTATTATCTAAGTGGGGCCCACACAAGTTCTTCTCTTTTATAAGCTTATTATTATTATATAAATGGGTCCACGTTCTTATCTTTTAGAAGGGTAATAATAATATATAGATTATATTATTATTATCTTAAGTGGGGCCCACATCTTGTATTTGATTGGGCAAGTGTGTAGTGAAGAAAAAGTAAAAAGTTGTGCATTTTGCTCTCTTTTATAATAGTAGTATAGATATATATATATATATAGTGTAATCAACAGTCAAGACTTTTTGGCCAATTTCTCATGATCAGTGATGAATCAAGCTTCCAAATTTTCCTACATAGCCGTTTAGGGCCTTTTGAAGAGATTGGACAGTTTGGGTTTAGCGAATGGGGCCCACAGAATATCAAAGATTGCAATCCAATAGTCTGGATTTTTTTGCAAATATATCAAGGTCTAAGAGGAATCAACGGCTGATATTTTGTTTGATGGGCGTTTCGGAGTGTTTTAACATGACTAACGGTTTGGATTTCGATTGTGGAACCCAAAAAAGGTATGTTTCCAAAGCAAAAATCACGAGATTCCCATTAATGTTCGATTGCACTGTAGTATAGCATATAACCACTCTTGTGGATTCGTTCAGTCCGACAGGGGGAGAGCGAATCGCATGAATAATCGCATTTACAGAAGTCTTTCATCCGTCCTCTCCAAATCCATGCCAAGCTAAACAAGAAATATCCATGATTGTGCAGAAAACCGCGCGAAGTTCCCTGCAATGACTGCTACCAAAACGTAGAAATTGAAATGCACAAGGTGGTTAACATGAAGATTCTTTTTTTTTTTTTTCTTTTTTAAACAGTAACAGATACTTCCATTAAAGAATATGGGGAATACAAAAGGAAAAATAGAAAGAGAGGTGCAAGAGTAATGTAGCCCACTTAGTCAAACTTACATAATAAATCCCTCCCAAGGTGATACCTTGTTAACCCTTGTTTAGCCCAAGCATCGACTATAGAGTTGGCTCATCTTAGCTCATGACGGGAAATAACGGTGATAGAGGCCACCGACATCCGGTTTTCATTAAAAATGAACTGAAATTTCCACGGATTGAAATTCCAATTTGACACCCAAGCGATTGCATTAGAAGAGTCACTTTCTACGATAAAAGACCATTGGAACTACGTCGTAAAGCATCACAGAGCTTCCAAAATAGCTATAACTTCTGTTTCATTGGAGTCACAGACACCAACATCCTAAGAAAACATAAAACGGATATCATCATCACTATAGCGAATTGTAAAAGGGAGCCTTCGTTGAGAAATCATTTATGACGGATATAGACTGGGCCGGACTAGATTTCAATTTCAGATTGATTTCTCCTTGTCACGATGGATATTGCTTTGCAATTAGGAATCAAAACTCATCCCTCTCTAACTAAAACGTGTGCATGTGAAGCAAAAGGATAATTAAAAATTAAGAACAGGCAAACCTATAGTCTATAAAATAACTAACAAATTTATCAGAAAACAAAGTGAGCAGTCCATGTTCAACTGCGAGAGCAGCAATAGCAGCAATATCAACATACATCAACATCAAAACATATGCATACAACAACAACAACAACAACAATAATAATAATAATAATTCCCTCGTAAACAAAGACTGAAGAATTCCCACATAATAACAATCAAATTCAATATAGTGATGGGATTCCAAAGACACAGACCAATTGTGAATTCTCTCTTTCTTCGTCAAAGTCTGGGCGTCGGATTCTTGCATGATGGTTGTAGACAAAGAAACTGAAATGCAGCTAGAACTGTTGTTGTTGGAAGAAGAGGGTAGTCACGGTTCTTCTGTGTTTCTTGAGATCCAACTATCAATGTATTCTTTGTCATTAGGATACGGACCAATCTCTAGCTTTTTCAGAATTTCTTCAGTTTCACCAAGAAGATATGCTGCATCTCTGACGCTCTCTTCTCTAAATTCTATGGAATTGCAAACACATTTCATGGATATCACTTTTGGTAAGTTGGTAAGACAAGCACCAACTATATCAGTGATTGTTTTTTGTAACCATTCAAACATTCTATCTGCAGTCCCAAGCTTTTGAAGAAGAATTGTCCGACAGAGTTTGTACATTGAATTGGCTGCTAATACCTTGGCAGGCCAATCGCGAGGATCTTCTTCTTTTTTTGTGCTAGTAGAATATTCCAAACTTTCTGCAAGTTCTTGGAGAAACCTAGCAGCACTTTTTGCAATTGCCAATTTCTTAAGATCCTTCCCGAGCCAACGACCATTAGTATCAATACCGAGCCAAACGATATCTGCGGCCTTCCTCATGTTAATCAACCTTCTTTCATCCAGGTTCTTCTCTATGAGCCTGACATACTTGAGGCTTTCATGTACGCCACATTGCAATAATTTCACGTCTTTTAGAAAGTAGGGAGGTGCAATGGCCATGGCGATGCTTGTGAGGGTCACTATAGGAAGAGCCCAACAGTTGTGAGGCGGTTCTTCAGTGCCTAATGAGGCAACTTCAGTGCTGTTAAACTGCACTACTCCTTGGAAGCCTTGCGAAATTGTAAACTTCATTAAAAGTCGTTTCAGATATTTTGGTGGGTTGTTTTTGCCTCTGCGGATCCACTGCTCTGTGTCCTCGTAGCCATTGGTCATGATCAATTGGACCAAGTCTTCCTCCCCATCAAGGTGTAAAACATGCCTTTTAAGACCCTCATTTGACCCAGACTTAGATCCTTTATCCTCCCTCCGGACCCTCCCTGGTCTCTTGCAGCAGCAGGAGAGTCCACTCAGACAGAGCCTAATCAATTTGCTCACTATTACTACTGCATATTGCATTCCCATGAACACATTTAAAATTTGATTTCTGGAGACATGGGAAATTTTTCTGAGCCCCCTGTTGCTGATGTGGAATGGTAAAGGGCTCTCCTTCCATTCCACTAATTTCTGAACCCAGTATCTCTCTACCTTAAACTCGCCTTTGGGGTTCCTGAAGCTAATGGCATTGAACAATCTGATGCCAGGGGCAATGGTTCCCACACCTATGGCAATTGCTTGAGAGATTAATACCAATGTCATTGACCATGTGTAATCAGATTTGCCTTCACAGAAAGCTAAAGACCTTATAATGAGGGATCTAACTGCTGCCTGCAGTAAGACCAGAGCACTGAGGAGACAGAAAACTCCTGAAGCAGTGCAAGTTGCAAAGCGCCCCACTACATACTGAGGACTGCCTGTGTGAGCCATCATCCAATGTTTCTTGACATACTCCCTCAGTTTCGAATTATAAAGCACTTCATCATCAGATTGCAGAAGTTCATTATACTGTTCTTCCAACAACTCCTTTGCAGTGGGAGCTGTTATAGCAGTGGAGCACAAGATGACAAGCAAAACTAGCATAAAAACCATGATTACAGCATGTTCAGGTAAGAAAACATAAATCACACCTGTACCCATCTGAATTCCAATGTTTACAATCACAGTGACGACAAGGATGGCTAGAGCAACGACGTTGGCGATCATCTCTGATCCGTCCATTGTCCCTAAAGAGGTAATGAAATTACCCATCACAGTGCAAATTAAGACGGTGCCACTGAGCTTGGTGAGCTGGTCTTGAGGGCGTGGCATGGAGGTGTTGAGATCCACTGGTAGCTTTGTCGCGACCGATAGGAGGGCCAAGGAAGTGGCATTGAGGGAGAAGAACTTGCAAGGAAACCAGAGCTTCCGTCGGCGGAAACCAAGAAAGGTGTCGAGCGCCATGAGAAGGGAGCACAACAGAGAAGCTGCTGCAATGTAGAGGCCAATCCATGGCAGCGGCTCACTGAATTTAGATTCCTGGTGGCACTGCAACCTCACCATTTTTCTTCTACTATTCGGATCTGCCTCTTTGGTTCCTGCAGTAACCTCTGTATCTGACTCGTTTTATCCGGCAATAATTTTCTTCTCCAACGCCTTCTTATTGTAACCGGCAGTGTTGGGAAAAAATGTCCGTGAGTGGGCTGATTTTTTGTTGTGTAATTTACATAACGGAGAGTTGATGCTAATAGTGACCATTTTGGTTGTTGCCATTGTCTGATTACCGCAAGTTGTAGGTTCTACTTTTGTAGAAGACTAGCAATTTGGTTTTTAGTGTTCCTTCATTTGTGTCGGCAATTGACTTGAACCAGTGACTTGATGTTACGCTGATGGTGGGATATTTCTTTTGAATTATTGTACTTTTTTGTTCTAACTTTATCCCAGCAATGATAAAGTTGAGCGAAAAGTTCTTACTTCTTACCACTCTTCTAAATGTAACACAGCTAAGGCCAAAGTTTTTGTAATGGGGATAATTTTCTCCAACGAGTTCTATTTGGCTCACTTGCGCTCACTTTGAGTCGGTGAAACTCCTTCCACACTAATCTTCACAAAATTTCACTATGTCTAATTTTATACTTATCAAACTTTTTGCTCATCGTTGAATTGAATATAAGAAAATAATATAGTTAGAAGGCCATTAAGTTTAAGGCCATTAATTGAAGCTCTTGGATGATATAATGGGATATTCTTGCACGACCTTCGTCCACTAAAAGACTAGTTTTGTGGTTTTGGGTATATTGGATTTTAATGGAAAGAATCGCGTTGAAAAATTGAGGGATGCCATTGCTGATATAATCTTGTAATCTTTGTTCGTACATGGTTGTGGAGCTCATGTTATTTTAATTAAAAATATTTATTTAATAATTTTTTGGTTAACGAATTCAATGTATATTGTAATACTCATGGAGGTGCATGTGACCACACTTAGCTACAAGTTCATTAATGAAGGAGCGCAGGTAAAAAGGCCTTCTCATGGACGAGGATGATCCAAAAAAAACGTAAGCTCCACTAGATTTTCTTGAGACTCATTCCAAATGTGAGCTAAGGTATGATGGGTACAGAATTGGGTCTCATGCCAAATTATGGGATGAACATAGTATCAAAGGAGCTACACTGATGAATCCATATGCAGCATGCTCATAGGAGAACACTATCCATATATATTATATTATATATTCATATTGTTGTACGACATATGACAGTAGATATTAGGACCAACCCAAATGTATAACAGCTTAATAAATATTTGGTACAGTGATGTTAGCTACATATTAAATCCCTATCCCTCTTTTTCTTCTATATATTAATAGTCCTGAATGCTGAGTTTTTCTAAAAGGGTGGTGGAAACAATCTTTGGTTGCATGAGATGAGAATAAGAAAATGTAGAGGAAGAGAAGAAAAAAAAACAAAAGTCTGTTCTTCAATCACCTTATTAATTTTTTTTGTTTCTTTCCTTAGCTCTTGATTTAATGAATTTTGAACGAGGTGGTGTCATGGACAAAACATCAGAACCCATTAAAGTGAAGGCTAAAATCTTCTGAAGAGTTTTGATAATTGTACATTTAGCAACAAACAACTCATGCCTCGGTTGAATTTTCCAGCTATTCCAGTAAACATACATGAATGCGTGCCTCAATGTCTTTATAAGAAAACAGAACCATTTGATCAATGGCCCACCCGACCAATAGAGAGTCCACAAAGGAAATGCAGGAAAGATCAGACTTGCAGCCTCATTCATCTAAAGAGAGGTTCTTGGAATCCCTTCATTCGATGTTAATTAGTTACTTTACGATTAGAAAGGATAAAGATCAGACCCCGAGTGGTGTAGTTGTGAGCCCAAGTATCAAGTTTTTACAACATCCTTTGGGGGTCTTGCTGAAACTTGTGTATCTGCCGATATGTCATGGGTTCTAAATTGATACATCAATCACTTTGGATTCTCTATCCCTTGATGGAAGAGATTATAGAAAGATGATCAAAAAGTAAAACACTCATGAATTTTTATTTTTATTTTTTTGTTCTTTTGAGGAGTGATTGTTACTATAAGAAAGGAGGTACAAACATCTTAGCTATTACAACACTTACCTGCAGGATTGAAAAAGATATAGATACACCTACAGCACAGAAAACATAGAGTACTACATATGTTACTACTAGTATCTAATCCTACTACTGCCGACTGGATTCCCCTTGATTACTGGATATCCCGTTTGGTAATTTTACTTGTAAAGTCAAGTCAAGTCAAGTCAAACATCAAATCAAAAGCACTTTTTACCACAACTCCTTCCATCTTTTCCAAAAAAAAAAAAAAAAAAAAAGCAACCACATTTATTCACTAGAAGACAAAAAAAAAAAAAAAAAACTTCATTTCCCCATACAAAAAGTCAAAAATATTCAATTACAAACAAATAAAAACAAAATATCATCATAACTCACTTATATTTTATTCTCTCTTTTTATTTCACTTCATTCCACTTTATTTTAAAAGTAAAATGCCAAATGGGCCCAATTTTATGGTTCTTTCTTCTCCCATCTGATCAGCACCTATATCCTCCATATCTTTCCTGCATGCTGCAAGCACAGAGACAAGGTAGAAAAAGAGAAATGTCAGCGGTAGGACCATAACTGTAACAAGGGGTGAACCACATTAACTGCTGAGCAGCAGCATAGTTCTCCCAATGTGGAATTTGCCCAAGTTCCCTATGAATTTGCTTGCAGGTTTACATTAGTTCCCATGATAGTATAAGGGGGATCTGACATATTAATTCCCCTTAAACCCTATTCTTCCTCCAATTCATGACAAAAAACCTATTAATGTCGCCAGAGTCGTTTGACCTGGGTCCACAATTTTTTTTCACCTTTTTGCCTTGAATCTCATGATTTTTTTTCTTTTGATTTTGAAATGGTAATTACAATAAAAGTTGGTGAGAATGGAGTGCAAATCAATGGAACAAAAAATCAAGATTGATCTCGCTGCAAAAACCCATTCATATCTGTTGATCCTAACGCTGAAGCAGGGGAAACATAGGGTCATATTTTGACTTTTAACAAGTAAAGACGTACTAAAGTATACAATCAATAAACCAATAACAACGGAATTAAATAAAACCCAACCCTTCTTTTCCTCTTGTCGGTGGTTGTATGTCTTGGTTGATATATAAGACCAATACCTGGCCACCTTCAAAAGCATGCCAACTTCAATTTCTTATGCAAACAGACAAGAACTCAAAATCTTCTTCGTTAGATTTCGAATGGATAAGAGTAACACTCAGGCTACCTTGCATTGTCAAGGGAAAAAAGGTTCCAACCAATAACACCCACCTGACTTAATAAAATTTTTTTTTTTTTTTTTTTTTGTTATATTCATTTAACATTGCATTCAATTGTAGTTGATTGGTGAGTGAGATCCCCATCCATCCATGTCCATGTATTGTCTTCTCATCAAATGAGAAAGCTTTGACAAATTAAAGAGAGTTGGGCGAAGTGCTCGCTCTATTGAACAAGTTTCATAAATAAAAAGACAATGGGACTGACTGATCTCTTGTTCTGATTAGTGGCATCAGTTGACTTGGGTTCTCTCCTCCTTTGTTCTAATGCCCTAAAAAACCCAACTCAAAAGAACAGAGCTGCTTAAGAACCAACCATGGAGCAGAGCTCTTTTTCTCTTTTAGCTAAAAACATTGACAGGCTTCATCAAGCTGTGAGCACTCCCAACCATCTTGGATCTAAGGCAATTTTTTGATATTGTATCAGTGGCTCAAATTAATCCTGTCACCTATTGCTGTTATATATCCATTTAATCATCGATTCAATGGCTGCTGGCCAAAAACTTAGAAGTAATTTTATTTTATTATTTTCTATACATGCGATTCAAAACAATATACTCTACTAAAAATAATTTATGTCTCTAACCAGCTAAGCAACACATGCGAGAAAAATTATAATAAGTTCCTGAGCACATCTTATTAGGCCTCCTTTCTTTCCTTCCTCTTTCAAAAATCAGTGAAACAGAGATGGATGTAGATTGGGACTAGACTGACTCATTGATTTCTCCTCTTTACCATGGAAATTTTTTTGTCAATAGGAATCAAAATTCATCCCAAATTGGGAAATCAAAGTATAATTAAAGCAAAATATCAAATACACACACATAAAGAAAAAGAAAAAGGGAGAAATTTGATAATTGAAATGTATAAACAAACCTACCTTGAAGTTGATCACCTTCATCATCATCAGTGACTTAAATGTCCTCATGCTTGGCATGATCTACACTGCTTACATACGGCACACTTCCAGTTGTCGTGACACTTGGAGACAAGGTGAGTTGTAACATAGTAGCGGAAGGACGTACACAAATTAGAGCAACTTTCCTTCCTGATCTCATCACGAATGGCCTTGCAACAGCACTCGTTCGCAACGTTTCCCCTACATGCGTCCAACGTGCATGATGATTGTGATTTGCCATTGGCCACCATCATCATGTGGCTGATGATCACCAGCGTAATTAGCAGAGAGAGATTGCAAGAGAAACAAGGAGAAACTGCCATGCTCGTGCTCGTGCTCGTGCTCCTCCTCCTCCTCCACCCAATTGTCATTTCCTCGTCTAAGTTGTGTTTAACATCTACTGTTGTACAAGCCCAAGCGAAAAAGAAAGTCAAGGAGAGACCGAGGAAGGAACTAGAAGCATTTCACTGTTCCACTTTTCCCTCGTTGTGTCGGTCGAATTTTCCCTAAAACATTTTTGGTAGAGTTTGACCGCGAAACTCAGAAAGGCAATTGCCTAATGCTTAGATACCGTGATTAAAATTTAGGAGGTTCGCCTTTTTTTGGATATAACGTAACACGATATAATATCTTGAACGCTGTATTTTTTTTTATTTGAGTTTTAAATTTCAATCACCAAAAAGAACTTTTGGATTTCTCGAAATTTCCTTCTCTATATCATTTGTTAGAATTTTAAAGTCTCCATAAAAAAGAGGGATTCGAAATTTCACCTTTAGGGCCTGTTTCTTTGCTGGAATTTCTTTCTGGACATGGTGAATTTCTGATAGAAATTCCACTAAAGAAACAAGGTCTAAGGTTTTTAGAATTTGTAAATAGGCCCATATAGTTTTGGTATTTATAAATAGGCCCCTTCTTTTTCATTTTAATAACATTCATGTCCACAAAATCAGTAGCCTTCTAACCACCAAAAGTTTTTGGGGTGGAATGACACTTTTGCCTATCTTTTTATCCTTATATGCTTAAATTCAAAAGCTTAGACATTTTTTTCTCTAAAAATTGTATCAACACATGGCCTATTTCGTTAAATGCACATCGATCATAATGACAATCAACGCATGTGCTTATAATTAGTTATAATTGATCAAATCAATGCACAACACATCGTTAGATTGAAGAAAATTTCAAAATACATGACTAGGATTCATGTGCATTAAAAAGTTGAGAGAGACCGTTGGGAGTTGAAATAAAATAATGGTATTTTATAAATAATAATATACTCATTTTTGTTTAATGGATGTAAGGGTAAAGCTATTATTTTTATAGAATAATATTCATGTGCATTTATCCCTCACCATAGGGTGAGAGACACTTACATAATTGAAAATATTTAGTGAAAAAGATGAAAAACCACATATGGTCATAACCAGAAAAGGAATGTTCATATGCAAAGAGGGAAAGCTTACATAATTGAAAATATTCATATGAAAAAGATGAAAATGAAAAATCATATATGGTCATAAGCAGAAAATGAATGTTCATATGCAAAGAGGAAAAGCCATGTAAGTGTCCCTCACCCTATGGTTAGGGATGGATGCACGTGAATGTTCCCCATTTTTATAAAAGTTCAACATAAATCTCATGGTGGTTATTTATTTAAAGACACGAAAGGTATTGAAATGAAAACGTAGGGGCCTATTTATAAATACTAGGACCACATGACCATATTTACAAATCATTGAAAACTCAAGGGTGTATATAAAAAAGCTCTATAATATTATGAATTTTTTAAAAAATTTAAAAAAAAAAGGGGATAAAAAAGACTCACGTCTAGCAACTGTGGCAGAACGAACTATGATGTGATGTCACCTGTTATCAATTATTGGGGTTTTGGGTTTTGCCGTGACCTCAACGGAATGGATCCTCTGTTTGGTCCAAACAGGAAAACCCTGTTTGTGGACCAATTGGGGGTGTCACGTGGGGAGAGATGTTACATCTCATCTTCTTAAAACAAAACATATCTCTTAAAAAATTTCCTTTCCCCACGTGGCACCCCATGAATGAACCGACCAGGGGATCCGGATCCGATGTTACATCTCATCTTCTTAAAACAAAACATATCTCTTAAAAAATTTCCTTTCCCCACGTGGCACCCCATGAATGAACCGACCAGGGGATCCGGATCCATTTCCCAGTTTTCATTAATGCTGACGAGTGACAACCCAGTGACAAAAGAGACATCTCACCTGTTTAGCCGATACCTGTAAGTCTCTATTACCTTAATTCAGATGTTAGAAAGGAAAGGAAAAAAAAAGAAGCCACCAATTCATGCGGCCTACTCCAACTCTCTTCGCATGGTCACTTCAAATGAAGCGAAAGACTCGCAGCGATCAGAATGGATGAATACAAGTCACTCACACACGTCCACTTTACATGGGAAATAGATAAGTCAATCCTTACCCCCTATAAATTGCTGCCCCCACTTTGTTGAGGGCATAGTGAAACTACAATGATAATTAGATGATTTTAACCATCTGGCAGTCAAATTTGTAACATTCATGGTGGGGCCAAGGCCAACGACTTGGCCGTGTTAGATGACGTTAATCATCTAATTAGCGTAAAGGCCTCACAGATAGCAAAGCTGGAGAGGTGCCTTTCGGTCCTCTCCCCCCACAAAAATATAGCACAGCTGGTGAGGCACAGTTGCTTCACAGTGATCAGTCCAACGTTGGCCCAATTCTAATTAGAATGAAAATTTTCACAGAAATAATAAAAAAATTTAGTGATTTTAATTTTTGATATGGATGAATTTTTAATTTATATTAAAATTTATTTCATATATTTTAAGACGAGATACGATGTTATGACTTTGGTGGATATTTTGCTTTATAGTGTGAACTAACAGATAAAAATACATTAATTTTTTGCATTTTGATGCATTATGGATCTTTTTTTAAATTCAAAATCTTTCAGGGTGAAAAATACTCACGCTTTGCAACTGTGACAGGACGAACAATGATGTGACATCACGTGTTATCAATTTTCCGGGTTTGTCTTTACCTTAACTGATATCACAACTGAGCCCTGCTGCATGGACAGAACATTGGGATCGGTCCAAAGACCGGTCCCAATATTCTGTCCATTTAGACTTTTTCATCAAAACTTTCATTAATGCTTACGACCCCGGTGACAAAAGAGGCATGTTTGGACCGATCGGAAACCATGTGGGGAGGAATTTTCCTTTTTTTATATATATATTTTATTTTATTGGTGGAGATGGGATGTGATTGATTTAACATCCTCTCCACCACGTGGCACCCCTTGTTTGGACCAGTATATGCCTGTAGGTCTCTATTACATTAATTTGGATGTTGAAAAAAAAAAAACCAAATGCACTTTTGGTAAACATGGAAGAATCCTTAGTTTAGAGGATTCTCTCCATCTCCAAAGAAACAATTGCTTTTCGGATAGAATTTTTAACGAGAGTTTGAGATTTGAACGGAGTGAGGATTTCTATAATTTATAGAATGTATGATCCAATGGTTATAATTTTTGTTTTAATTTCTCATTATCCATGAAGAATCAAGCCCTCAACATTCACCTCAAAGTTTTCTGTGGTCATCTAAGGACTTTGAATGGGTCTGATAGTGCAAAGGGGGCCCACATAAATAAAAAATAATATTATAGTGCATGGACGTTTTTCCCAACATCTCAAAATATAGTAAGGATCAACGGCTAAAATTTGGTCACCTTGCCATGTTAGACCTTCCTAAACTAATTAATGGTTCTGATCATGATTGCCCACATGAACCAGAAAAATTTGAAAAAAAATGACTGTTTTTATTCCCATTTTATATGTATAGTGTAATCAACAGTCAAGACTTTTTGGCCAATTTCTCGTGATCAGTGATGAATCAAGCTTCCAAATTTTCCTACATAGCCGTTTAGGGCCTTTTGAAGAGATTGGACGATTTGGGTTTAGCGAATGGGGCCCACAGAATATCAAAGATTGCAATCCAATAGTCTGGGTTTTTTTGCAAATATATCAAGGTCTAAGAGGAATCAACGGCTGATATTTTGTTTGATGGGCGTTTCGGAGTGTTTTAACATGACTAACGGTTTGGATCTCTATTGTGGAACCCAAAAAAGGAATGTTTCCAAAGCAAAAATCACGAGATTCCCATTAATGTTCGATTGCACTGTAGTACAGCATATAACCACTCTTGTGGATTCGTTCAGTCCGACAGGGGGAGAGCGAATCGCATGAATAATCGTATTTACAGAAGTCTTTCATCCGTCCTCTCCAAATCCACGCCAAGCTAAACAAGAAATATCCATGATCGTGCAGAAAACCGGGCGAAGTTCCCTGCAATGACTGCTACCAAAACGTAGAAATTGAAATGCACAAGGTGGTTAAAATGAAGATTCTTTTTCTTTTTCTTTTTTAAACAGTACCAGATACTTCCATTAAAGAATATGGGGAATACAAAATGAAAAATAGAAAGAGAGGTGCAAGAGTAATGTAGCCGACTTAGTCAAACTTACATAATAAATTCCTCCCAAGGTGATACCTTGTTAACCCTTGTTTAGCCCAAGCATCGACTATAGAGTTGGCCCATCTTAGCTCATGACGGGAAATAACGGTGATAGAGGCCACCGACATCCGGTTTTCATTAAAAATGAATTGAAATTTCCATGGATTGATATTCCAATTTGACACCCAAGCGATTGCATTAGAAGAGTCACTTTCCACGATAAAAGACCATTGGAACTACGTCGTAAAGCATCAGAGAGCTTCCAAAATAGCTATAACTTCTGTTTCATTGGAGTCACAGACACCAACATGCCAAGAAAACATAAAACGGATATCATCATCACTATAGCGAATTGTAAAAGGGAGCCTGCGTTGAGAAATCATTTATGACGGATATAGACTGGGCCGGACTAGATTTCATTTTCAGATTGATTTCTCCTTGTCAAGATGGATATTGCTTTGCAATTAGGAATCAAAACTCATCCCTCTCTAACTAAAACGTGTGCATGTGAAGTAAAGGGATAATTAAAAATTAAGAACAGGCAAACCTATAGTCTATAAACTAACTATCAAATTTATCAGAAAACAAAGTGAGCAGTCCATGTTCAACTGCAAGAGCAGCAATAGCAGCAATATCAACATACATCCACATCAAAACATATGCATACAAGTATACAACAACAACAACAGCAACAACAACAATAATAATAATTCCCTCATAAACAAAGACTGAAGAATTCCCACATAATAACAATCAAATTTAATATAGTGATGGGATTCCAAAGACACATACCAATTGTGAACGCTCTCTTTCTTCGTCAAAGTCTGGGCGTCGGATTCTTGCATGATGGTTGTAGACAATGAAACTGAAATGCAGCTAGAACTGTTGTTGTTGGAAGAAGAGGGTAGTCATGGTTCTTCTGTGTCTCCTGAGATCCAACTATCAATGTATTCTTTGTCATTAGGATATGGACCAATCTCTAGCTTTTTCAGAATTTCTTCAGTTTCACCAAGAAGATATGCTGCATCTCTGACGCTCTCTTCTCTAAATTCAATGGAATTGCAAACACATTTCATGTATATCACTTTTGGTAAGTTGGTAAGACAAGCACCAACTATATCAGTGATTGTTTTCTGTAACCATTCAAACATTCTATCTGCAGTCCCAAGCTTTTGAAGAAGAATTGTCCGACAGAGTTTGTACATTGAATTGGCTGCTAATACCTTGGCAGGCCAATCACGAGGATCTTCTTCTTTTTTCGGGCTAGTAGAATATTCCAAAGCATACTTTTCCAAACTTTCTGCAAGTTCCTGGAGAAACCTATCAGCACTTTTTGCAAGTGCCAATTTCTTAAGATCCTTCCCGAGCCAACGACCATTAGTATCAATACCGAGCCAAACGATATCTGCTGCCTTCCTCATGTTAATCAACCTTCTATCATCCAGGTTCTTCTCTATGAGCCTTACATACTTGAGGCTTTCATGTACGCCACATTGCAATAATTTCACATCTTTTAGAAAGTAGGGAGGTGCAATGGCCATGGCGATGCTTGTGAGGGTCACTATAGGAAGAGCCCAACAGTTGTGAGGCGGTTCTTCAGTGCCTAATGAGGCAACTTCAGTGCTGTTAAACTGCACTACTCCTTGGAAGCCTTGCGAAATTGTAAACTTCATTAAAAGTCGTTTCAGATATTTTGGTGGGTTGTTTTTGCCTCTGCGGATCTACTGCTCTGTGCCCTCGTAGCCATTGGTCATGATCAATTTGACCAAGTCTTCCTCCCCATCAAGGTGTAAAACAAGCCTTTTAAGACCCTCATTTGACCCACACGTAAATCCTTTATCCTCCCTCCGGACCCTCCCTGGTCTCTTGCAGCAGCTGGAGAGTCCACTCAGACTCAGCCTAATCAATTTGCTCACTATTACTACTGCATATTGCATTCCCATGAACACATTCAAAATTTGATTTCTGGAGACATGGGAAATTTTCCTGAGCCCCCTGTTGCTGATGTGGAATGGTAAAGGGCTCTCCTTCCATTCCACTAATTTCTGAACCCAGTATCTCTCTACCTTAAACTCGCCTTTGGGGTTCCTGAAGCTAATGGCATTGAACAATCTGATGCCAGGGGCAATGGTTCCCACACCTATGGCAATTGCTTGAGAGATTAATACCAATGTCATTGACCATGTGTAATCAGATTTGCCTTCACAGAAAGCTAAAGACCTTATAATGAGGGATCTAACTGCTGCCTGCAGTAAGACCAGAGCACTGAGGAGACAGAAAACTCCTGAAGCAGTGCAAGTTGCAAAGCGCCCCACTACATACTGAGGACTGCCTGTGTGAGCCATCATCCAATGTTTCTTGACATACTCCCTCAGTTTCAATTTATAAAGCACTTCATCATCAGATTGCAGAAGTTCATTATACTGTTCTTCCAACAACTCCTTTGCGGTGGGAGCTGTTATAGCAGTGGAGCACAAGATGACAAGCAAAACTAGCATAAAAACCATGATTACAGCATGTTCAGGTAAGAAAACATAAATCACACCTGTACCCATCTGAATTCCAATGTTTACAATCACAGTGACGACAAGGATGGCTAGAGCAACGACGTTGGCGATCATCTCTGATCCGTCCATTGTCCCTAAAGAGGTAATGAAATTACCCATCACAGTGCAAATTAAGACGGTGCCACTGAGCTTGGTGAGCTGGTCTTGAGGGCGTGGCATGGAGGTGTTGAGATCCACTGGTAGTTTTGTCGCGACCGATAGGAGGGCCAAGGAAGTGGCATTGAGGGAGAAGAACTTGCAAGGAAACCAGAGCTTCCGTCGGCGGAAACCAAGAAAGGTGTCGAGCGCCATCAGAAGGGAGCACAACAGAGAAGCTGCTGCAATGTAGAGGCCAATCCATGGCAGCGGCTCACTGAATTTAGATTCCTGGTGGCACTGCAACCTCTTCATTTTTCTTCTACTATTCGGATCTGCCTCTTTGGTTCCTGCAGTAACCTCTGTATCTGACTCGTTTTATCCGGCAATAATTTTCTTCTCCAACGCCCTCTTATTGTAATTGGCAATGTTGGGAAAAAATGTGCGTGTGAGTGGGCTGATTTCTTCTTGTGTAATTTACATAACGGAGAGTCGATGCTAATAGTGACCATTTTGGTTGTTGCCATTGTCTAATTACCGCAAGATGTAGGTTCAACTTTTGTAGAAGACCAAGTGACTTGATTTTACGCTGATGGTGGGATATTTCTTTTGAATTATTGTACTTTTTTCTTCTAACTTTATCATAAGGGAGGAGGGGAGGGGAGGGAAAATTTGAGGAAAAAGAAAATGAAGGAGAGGGAAGGGGAGGGAAAGTTAATTTTCCCTCTTCTTGTTTGTTAAAGTTTGAGAGGGAATGAAAATTCCCTCTTGCCTCTCTCTTTTTCCCTCTTTCCCCCTAGTTTTGAAGAGAAAATTTGAGAGTAAAATTTTCAAAATTTTACCCCCAAATTCTCTTCCCCCAATTTTCCTCCCCCCTTCCCAAACACCCTTCCCTTTCACTTTCCTTCCATTTTCCCCTCTTATTTTTCCTCCCCCTCATTTTACCCCCTTCCCAAACATAGTGTAAATGTAATATAGCTCAGGCCAAAGCTATTGTAATGGGGGATAATTTTCTCCAATGAGTTCTATTTGGCTCACTTGCGCTCACTTTGAGTCAGTGAAACTCCTTCCACACTCGTGTTCACAAAATGTCACTATGCCCAATTTTATGCTTATCAAACTTTTTGCTCATTGTTGAATTGAATATAAAAAAATAATATAGTTAGAAGGCCATTAAGTTTAAGGCCATTAATTGAAGCTCTTGGATGATATAATGGGATATTCTTGCACGACTTTCGTCCACTAAAAGACTAGTTTTGTGGTTTTGGGTACATTGGATTTTAATGGAAAGAATCGCGTTGAAAAATTGAGGGATGCCATTGCTGATATAATCTTGTAATCTTTGTTCGTACATGGTTGTGGAGCTCATGTTATTTTAATTAAAAATATTTATTTAATAATTTTTTGGTTAATGAATTCGATGTATATTGTAATACTCATAGAGGTGCATCTGCATGTGACCACACTTAGCTACAAGTTTATTATTGAAGGAGTGCAGATAAAAAGGCCTTCTCATGGACGAGGATGATCCAAAAAAAACGTAAGCTCCACTAGATTTTCTTGAGACTCATTCCAAATGTGAGCTAAGGTATGATGAGTACAGAATTGGGTCTCATGCCAAATTATGGGATGAACATAGTATCAAAGGAGCTACACTGATGAATCCATATGCAGCATGCTCATAGGAGAACACTATCCATATATATTATATTATATATTCATATTGTTGTACGACATATGACAGTAGATATTAGGACCAACCCAAATGTTTAACAGCTTAATAAATATTTGGTACAGTGATGTTAGCTACATATTAAATCCCTATCCCTCTTTTTCTTCTATATATTAATAGTCCTGAATGCTGAGTTTTTCTAAAAGGGTGGTGGAAACAATCTTTGGTTGCATGAGATGAGAATAAGAAAATGTAGAAGAAGAGAAGAAAAAAAAAAACAAAAGTCTGTTCTTCAATCACCTTATTAATTTTTTTTGTTTCTTTCCTTAGCTCTTGATTTAATGAATTTTGAACGAGGTGGTGTCATGGACAAAACATCAGAACCCATTAAAGTGAAGACTAAAATCTTCTGAAGAGTTTTGATAATTGTACATTTAGCAACAAACAACTCATGCCTCGGTTGAATTTTCCAGCTATTCCAGTAAACATACATGAATGCATGCCTCAATGTCTTTATAAGAAAACAGAACCATTTGATCAATGGCCCACCCGACCAATAGAGAGTCCACAAAGGAAATGCAGGAAAGATCAGACTTGCAGCCTCATTCATCTAAAGAGAGGTTCTTGGAATCCCTTCATTCGATGTTAATTAGTTACTTTGCGATTAGAAAGGATAAAGATCAGACCCCGAGTGGTGTAGTTGTGAGCCCAAGTATCAAGCTTTTACAACATCCTTTGGGGGTCTTGCTGAAACTTGTGTATCTGCCGATATGTCATGGGTTCTAAATTGATACATCAATCACTTTGGATTCTCTATCCCTTGATGGAAGAGATTATAGAAAGACGATCACAAAGTAAAACACTCATGAATTTTTTATTTTTTTTTTGTTCTTTTGAGGAGTGATTGTAACTATAAGAAAGGACGTACAAACATCTTAGCTATTACAACACTTACCTGCGGGATTGAAAAAGATATAGATACACCTACAGCACAGAAAACATACAGTACTATATATGTTACTACTAGTATCTAATCCTACTACCGCTGACTGGATTCCCCTTGATTACTTGATATCCCGTTTGGTAATTTTACTTGTAAAGTCAAGTCAAGTCAAGTTAAACATCAAATTAAAAGCACTTTTTACCACAACTCCTTCCATCTTTTCCAAAAAAAAAAAGTCAAAAAGCAACCACATTTATTCACTAGAAGACAAAAAAAACTTCATTTCCCCATACAAAAAGTCAAAAATATTCCATTACAAACAAATAAAAACAAAATATCATCATAACCAACTTATATTTTATTCTTTTTTTTTATTTCACTTCATTCCACTTTATTTTAAAAGTAAAATGCCAAATGGGCCCAATTTTATGGTTCTTTCTTCTCCCTGCTGATCTGTACCTATATCCTCCATATCTTGCCTGCATGCTGCAAGCACAGAGACAAGGTAGAAAAAGAGAAATGTTAGCAGTAGGACCATAACTGTAACAAGGGGTGAACCACATTAACTGCTGAGCAGCAGCATAGTTCTCCCTATGTGGAATTTGCCCAAGTTCCCTATGAATTTGCTTCCAGGTTTACATTAGTTCCCATGATAGTATAAGGGGGATATGACATATTAATTCCTCTTAAACCCTATTCTTCCTCCAATTCATGACAAAAAACCTATTAATGTCGCCAGAGTCCTTTGACTCGGGTCCACAATTTTTATTCACTTTTCTCCCTTGAACCCCATGATTTTTTTCTTTCGATTTTGAAATGGTAATTACAATAAAAGTTGGTGAGAATGGAGTGCAAATCAATGGAACAAAAAATCAAGATTGATCTCGCTGCAAAAACCTATTCATATCTGTTGATCCTAACACTGAAGCAGGGGAAACATAGGGTCATATTTTGACTTTTAACAAGGAAAGACGTACTAAAGTATACAATCAATAAACCAATGACAACGGAATTAAATAAAACCCAACTTTTCCTCTTTTCGGTGGTTGTATGTCTTGGTTGCTATATAAGACCAATTCCTGGCCACCTTCAAAAGCATGCCAACTTCAATTTCTTATGCAAACAGACAAGAAATCAAAATCTTCTTCGTTAGATTTGGAATGGATAATTTGCAAGACTCGTTCATATATCTTGTTTTTGTAATTGCATTTTGG
>QPKB01000002.1:78500926-78522985 GCA_003546025.1 Camphora micrantha
TGCTGTACTACAGTGCAATCGAACATTAATGGGAATCTCGTGATTTTTGCTTTGGAACCATTCCTTTTTTTGGGTCCACAATAGAGATCCAAAAAGTTAGTCATAGTTAAAACCACTCCGAAACGCCCATCAAACAAATATCAGCCGTTGATTTCCTCTAGACCTTGATATATTTGCAAAAAACCGCAGGACTATGCGATGTGCAATCTTTGATATTCTTGTGGGCCCCCATTCGCTAAACCCAAATCGTCCAATCTCTTCAAAATGCCCTAAACGCTATGTAGGAAAATTTGGAAGCTTGATCATCACTGATCACGAGAAATTGGCCAAAATTTGACTGTTGATTACAACTATACATATAAAATGGATAAAAACAGTCATTTTTTCAAATTTTTCTGGTTCATGTGGGCAATCATGATCAGAACCTTAATTAGTTTTAGGAAGGTCTAACAGGCAAGGTGACCAAATTTTAGCCGTTGATCCTTACTATATTTTGAGATGTTGGAAAAAACGTCCATGCACTATAATATTATTTTTATTTATGTGGGCCCCTTTGCACTATCAGACCCATTCAAAGTCCTTAGATGACCACAGAAAACTTTGAGGTGAATGTTGTGGGCTTGTCTTCATGGATAATGAGAAATTAAAAAAACAAAAATTATAACCATTGGATCATACATCTCTATAAATTATAGAAATCCTCACTCCGTTCAAATCTCAAAACTCTCGTTAAAAATTCTATCCGAAAAGCAATTGTTTCTTTGGAGATGGGAGAGAATCCTCTAAACTAAGGATTCTTCCATGTTTACCAAAAGTGCATTTGGTTTTTTTTTTTCAACATCCAAATTAATGTAATAGAGACCTACAGGCATATACTGGTCCAAACAGGGGGTGCCACGTGGTGGAGAGGATGTTAAATCAATCACATCCCATCTCCACCAATAAAATAAAATATATATATAAAAAAAAGGAAAATTCCTCCCCACATGGTTTCCGATCGGTCCAAACATGCCTCTTTTGTCACCGGGGTCGTCAGCATTAATGAAAGTTTTGATGAAAAAGTCTAAATGGACAGAACATTGGGACCGGTCACCGGTCCCAATGTTCTGTCCATGTAGCAGGGCTCAGTTGTGATATCAGTTAAGGTAAAGACATACCCGGAAAATTGATAACACGTGATGTCACATCATTGTTCGTCCTGTCACAGTTGCAAAGCGTGAGTATTTTTCACCCTGGAAGATTTTGAATTTAAAAAAAGATCCATAATGCATCAAAATGCGAAAAATTAATGAATTTTTATCTGTTAGTTCACACTATAAAGCAAAATATCCACCTAAGTCATAACATCGTATCTCGTCTTAAAATATATGAAATAAATTTTAATATAAATTAAAAATTCATCCATATCAAAAATTAAAATCACTAAATTTTTTTATTATTTATGTGAAAATTTTCATTCTAATTAGAATTGGGCCAACGTTGGACTGATCACTGTGAAGCAACTGTGCCTCACCAGCTGTGCTATATTTTTGTGGGGGGAGAGGACCGAAAGGCACCTACCCAGCTTGGCTATCTGTCAGGTCTTTACGCTAATTAGATGATTAAAGTCATCTAACATGGCCAAGTCGTTGGCCTTGGCCCCACCATGAATGTTACAAATTACACTGCCAGATGGTTAAAATCATCTAATTATCATTGTAGTTTCACTATGCCCTCAACAAAGTGGGGGCAGAAATTTATAGGGGGTAAGGATTGACTTATCTATTTCCCATGTAAAGTGGACGTGTGTGAGTGACTTGTATTCATCCATTCTGATGCTGCGAGTCTTTCGCTTCATTTGAAGTGAGCATGCGAAGAGAGTTGGAGTGGGCCGCATGAACTGGTGGCTTCTTTTTTTTTTTTTTTTGTTCTTTTTGCCCTTTCTAACATCCGAATTAACGTAATAGAGACTTACAGGTATGGGCTAAACAGGTGAGATGTCTCTTTTGTCACATGTGTTAATTGTCATTATGATCAATGTGCATTTAATGAAATAGGCCATGTGTTGGTATAATCTTTAGAGAAAAAACATGTCTAAGCTTTTGAATTTAAGCATATAGGGAATGGGCAAAAGTGTCATTCCACCCTAAAAACTTTTGGTGGTTAGAAGGCTACTGATTTTGTGGACATGAATGTTATTAAAATGAAAAAGAAGGGGCCTATTTATAAATACCAAAACTATAGGGGCCTATTTACAAATTCTAGAAACCTTAGGCCTTGTTTCTTTAGTGGAATTTCTATCAGGAATTCCCCATGTCCAGAAAAAAATTCCAGCAAAGAAACATGTCCTAAAGATGAAATTTCGAATCCCTCTTTTTTATGGAGAGTTTGAAATTCTAACAAATGATATAGAGAGGGAACTTTCAAGAAATCCAAAAGATCTTTTTGGTGATTGAAATTTAAAACTCAAATAAAAAGAACACAGCGTTCAAGATATTATAACATGTTACGTTGTATCCAAAAAAAAAAAAACGCAAACCTCCTAAATTTTAATCATGGTATCTAAGCATTAGGCAATTGCCTTTCTGAGTTTCACGGTCAAACTCTACCAAAAATGTTTTTAGGGAAAATTCGACCGACACAACGAGGGAAAAGTGGAACAGTGAAATGCTTCTAGTTCCTTCCTCGGTCTCTCCTTGACTTTCTTTTTTTGCTTGGGCTTGTACAACAGTAGATATTAAACACAACTTAGGCGAGGAAATGACAATTGGGTGGAGGAGGAGGAGGAGGAGGAGGAGCACGAGCACGAGCATGGCAGTTTCTCCTTGTTTCTCTTGCAATCTCTCTCTGCTAATTACGCTGGTGATCATCAGCCACATGATCATGGCGGCCAATGGCAAATCACAATCATCATGCACGTTGGACGCATGTAGGGGAAACGTTGCGAACGAGTGCTGTTGCAAGGCCATTCGTGATGAGATCGAGAAGAGAAGTTGCTCTAGTTTGTGTACGTCCTTCCGCTACTATGTTACAACTCACCTTGTCTCCAAGTGTCACGACAACTGGAAGTGTGCCGTATGTAAGCAGTGTAGATCATGCCAAGCATGAGGACATTTAAGTCACTGATGATGATGAAGGTGATCAACTTCAAGGTAGGTTTGTTTATACATTTCAATTATCAAATTTCTCCCTTTTTTTTTTTTTTTTCTTTATGTGTGTGTATTTGATATTTTGCTTTAATTATAGGGGATTTGACCGTACAGGTTATAAAGTACCCTATATTTCTTAAGATGGTGTTGACTAAAAGGTTATACCAAATATGAGTATTGTACAGTGGAGTTCCATCTTTTTTTCCAATTTTGTCCCTAGAAGGTAAAAGCAAAACCTACCCTTATAAATACTCATTCAAAGCCTCTTTCACCCTTTCACAGTTTCACCCTAACACTATTACGAACGAAAACCCAGTCCCATCTTCCTTAGCCCATCTACTGTGAGACCAAACTTCTTGATCGATTCCATCTCAATATCGCAAAGGAGGCATTAGTTTAGAAAAGGGCGAGTAGATCAAATCAGCTCTACATAAAAAACGAAAAAGAAGAGAAGAAGAAGAAGTGTTTCATAAAATGTCCAGAATTACAGTCCTATGTTTATGGTGGATTTTACTTGCTCCATATGAGGTCTAATTACATGGCCTCTTACTTCGTAAGAGAAGATCTAGGCTGCTTAAAAAATCGATTACAATCCCAACTGTAGTCACAAAATTAAAGTGAGACATTCTGGAACTCCAGTGTTTAAGTGGCCAAGTGACTGTGCGATATCGCATAAAATGCACTGAATTACAGTCCCATGTTTGCTGTGGATTTTACTTACTCCATATGAGGTCTAATTACATGCTTCATACTTTGTAAGAGAAGGTCTGGGCTACTTAAAAAATCGATTACAATCCCAACTATAATCACAAAAAAACAGTGAAGCATTCTGGAACTTCATTTTTTGTGTAAGTGGCCAAGTGATTGTGCGATGTCGCACAAAATACATTGAATTAGCCTCTTATGCTTGCTTTGGATATTACTTGCTCCAAATGAGGTCTAACTGCATGCTTCCTACTTCATAAGGGAAGCTTTGGGCTGCTTAAAAAATGGATTACAGTCCCAACTATAGTCACAAAATTAAAGCGAGGCATTCTCGAACTTCAGTGTTTCTATAAGTGGCTAAGTGACTGTGCGATATTGCACAAAATGCACTGAATTACAGTCTCATTTTTGCTGTGGATTTTACTTGCTCTATATGAGGTCTAACTGCATGCTTCCTACTTCGTAAAAGAAAGTCTGTGCTGCTTCAAAAATCGATTACAGTCCCAATTGTAGTCACAAAATTGAAAGATTGAAGTATTCTGAAACATCAATGTTTCTGTAAGTGGTCAAGTGACTGTGCGATATTGTACAAAATACACTAAATTACAGTCTCATTTTTGCTGTGGATTTTACTTGCTCCATATGAGGTCTAACTGCATGCTTCCCACTTGGCAAGAGAACGTCTGGACTGCTTAAAAAATCGATTACAGTCCCAACTGTAGTTACAAAATTGAAAGAGTGAAGCATTCTGGAACTTTAGTGTTTCTGTAAGTGGCCAAGCGACTGTGCGATATCGTACATAATGCACTAAATTACAGTCTCATTTTTGCTGTGGATTTTGCTTGCTCCATATGAGGTCTAACTCCCAGTTTGGGCTGTGTAATAAAACGTTGAAAGTCCCAGTTGTTGTGACCAAGTTTACATGTCTTGTTCTTGACATTATGATTTGTTATAAAGTCCTAGTTGTTGTGACTAACTTTACCTGTCTTATTATTTACATTACCACAAAAATAACTCATTGTATGATTTGTTATAAAGCCACAATAAAAATGCATTTTAAGGACGTTTCATATCTTTTGTTCATCTAATACAACCAAACAAAAAAAATTGAAAATATATTCCAAACTATCTCTGGTTGTTGAGGAAGATGCATATTCATATTCAAGCCAATCAAGTTAAATGGATTACTGTGACTATCTTCTTGAAAAATTGACTCAAGACCATCACCATAAGAAAATGTTTGTGCTCTATCACCATTTATGTGTGTGGTTTCATTTTGATGATCATCAAATGGTGATGATCTATTCAAATCTTCTGCTGAGAACGGAGGAAAAAAGGGACGAAAAACGAGTAGTGTATATAATGATTGTTCAGTTTCTTCGATATCGCAAATATTTGCGATATCGCACAAAAAGGGTAAAATTAGAAGAAAAAAAAGAGGCACTTTGTACGATCTCTATATTTGGGATAACTTTTTAGTCAACACCATTTTAAGGAATACAGGGAATTACATAACCTGTACGGTCAAATCCCCTTAATTATACTTTGATTTCCCAATTTGGGATGAATTTTGATTCCTATTGACAAAAAAATTTCCATGGTAAAGAGGAGAAATCAATGAGTCAGTCTAGTCCCAATCTACATCCATCTCTGTTTCAATGATTTTTGAAAGAGGAAGGAAAGAAGGAGGTCTAATAAGATGTGCTCAGGAACTTACTATAATTTTTTTCGCATGTGTTGCTTAGCTGGTTAGAGACATAAACTATTTTTAATAGAGTATATCATTTTGAATCGCATGTATAGAAAATAATAAAATAAAATTACTTTTAAGTTTTTTGCCAGCAGCCATTGAATCGATGGTTAAATGGATATATAACAGCAATAGGTGACAGGATTAATTTGAGCCACTGATACAATATCAAAAAATTGCCTTGGATCCAAGATGGTTGGGAGTGCTCACAGCTTGATGAAGCCTGTCAATGTTTTTAGCTAAAAGATAAAAAGAGCTCTGCTCCATGGTTGGTTCTTAAGCAGCTCTGTTCTTTTGAGTTGGGTTTTTTAGGGCATTAGAACAAAGGAGGAGAGAACCCAAGTCAACTGATGCCACTAATCAGAACAAGAGATCAGTCAGTCCCATTGTCTTTTTATTTATGAAACTTGTTCAATAGAGCGAGCACTTCTCCCAACTCTCTTTAATTTGTCAAAGCTTTCTCATTTGATGAGAAGACCATACATGGACATGGATGGATGGGGGATCTCACCAATCAACTACAATTGAATGCAATGTTAAATGCATATTGCAAAATCACAATGAAAAGAGAACAAAAAAAAACATTTATTAAGTTAGGTGGGTGTTATTGGTTGGATCCTTTTTTCCCTTGACAATGCAAGGTAGCCTGAGTGTTACTCTCGTTCAGAATAGACCCAAAATGCAATTACAAAAACAAGAGAGATGAACAAGTCTTGCAAATTATCCATTCCAAATATAAGAAGATTTTGATTTCTTGTCTGTTTGCATAAGAAATTGAAGTTGGCATTCTTTTGAAGGTGGCCAGGAATTGGTCTTATATATCAACCAAGACATACAACCACCGAAAAGAGGAAAAGAAGGGTTGGGTTTCATTTAATTCCGTTGTTATTGGTTTATTGATTGTATACTTTAGTACGTCTTTACTTGTTAAAAGTCAAAATATGACCCTATGTTTCCCCTGCTTCAGCTTTTGGATCAATAGATATGAATAGGTTTTTGCAGCGAGATCAATCTTGATTTTTTGTTCCATTGATTTGCACTCCATTCTTACCAACTTTTATTGTAATTACCATTTCAAAATCAAAAGAAAAAACTCATGGAATTCCGGGCAGAAAAGTGAAAAAAATTTGTGGACCTGAGTCAAACGACTCTGGGGACATTAATAGGTTTTTTGTCATGAATTGGAGGAATAGAGTTTAAGGGGAATTAATATGTTAGATCCCCCTTATAGTATCATGGGAACTAATGTAAACCTGGAAGCAAATTCACAGGGAACTTGGGCAAATTCCACAATGGGAGAACTATGCTGCTGCTCTGCAATTAATGTGCTTCACCCCTTGTTACAGTTATGGTCCTACTGCTAACAATTCTCTTTCTCTACCTTGTCTCTGTGCTTGCAGCAGGCAGGAAAGATATGGAGGATATAGGTACTGATCAACAGGGAGAAGAAAGAACCATGAAATTGGGCCCGTTTGGCATTTTACTTTTAAAATAAAGTGAAATGAAGTGAAATAAAAAGAGAGAATAAAATATAAGTGGGTTGTGATGGTATTTTATTTTTTGTCTTCTAGTAAATAAATGTAGTTGCTTTTTGGATATTTTTATTTTTGGAAAAGATGGAGGGAGTTGTGGTAAAAAGTGCTTTTGATTTGATGTTTAACTTGACTTGACTTGACTTTACAAGTAAAATTACCAAACGGGATATCCAGTAATCAAGGGGAATCCAGTCAGCGGCAGCAGGATTAGATACTAGTAGTAACATATATAGTACTCTGTATGTTTTCTGTGCTATAGGTGTATCTATATCTTTTTCAATCCTGCAGGTAAGTGTTGTAATAGCTAAGATGTTTGTACCTCCTTTCTTATAGTTACAATCACTCCTCAAAAGAAAACAATAAATAAATTCATGAGTGTTTTACTTTGTGATCATCTTTCTTTAATCTCTTCCATCAAGGGATAGAGAATCCAAAGTGACTGATGTATCAATTTAGAACCCATGACATATCGGCAGATACACAAGTTTCAGCCAGACCCCAAAAGGATGTTGTAAAAACTTGATACTTGGGCTCACAACTACACCACTCGGTCTGATCTTTATCCTTTCTAATCATAAAGTAACTAATTAACACCGAATGAAGGGATTCCAAGAATCGCTCTTTAGATGAATGAGGCTGCAAGTCTGATCTTTCCTGCATTTCCTTTGTGGACTCTCTATTGGTCGGGTGGGCCATTGATCAAATGGTTCTGTTTTCTTATAAAGACATTTAGGCATGCATTCATGTATGTTTACTGGAATTGCTGGAAAATTCAACCGAGGCATGAGTTGTTTGTTGCTAAATGTACAATTATCAAAACTCTTCAGAAGATTTTAGTCTTCACTTTAATGGGTTCTGATGTTTTGTCCATGACACCACCTCGTTCAAAATTCATTAAATCAAGAGCTAAGGAAAGAAACAAAAAAAATTAATAAGGTGATTGAAGAACAGACTTTTTTTTTTCTTGTTCTCTTCTTCTACACTTTCTTATTCTCATCTCATGCAACCAAAGATTCTCTCCCCCACCCTTTTAGAAAAACTCAGCATTCAGGACTATTAATATATAGAAGAAAAAGAGGGATAGGGATTTAATCTGTAGCTAATATCACTGTACCTAATATTAATTAAGCTGTTGAACATTTGGGTTGGTCCTAATATCTACTTTGTCATATGTCGTACAACAATATGAATATATAATATAATATATATGGATAGTGTTCTCCTATGAGCATGCTGCATATGGATCATTAGTTTAGCTCCTTTGATACTATGTTCATCCCATAATTTGACATTAGACCCAATTCTGCAATCATTGTACCTTAGCTCACCGTTGGAATGAGGCTCAAGAAAATCCGATGGAGCTGACTTTTTTGGATCATCCTCGTCCATGAGAAGGCCTTTTTATCTGCACTCCTTCATTAATAAACTTGTAGCTAAGTGTGGTCACATGCAGATGCACCTCCATGAGTATTACAATATACATCGAATTCATTAACCAAAAAATTATTAAATAAATATTTTTAATTAAAATAACACGAGCTCCACAACCATGTACGAACAAAGATTACAAGATTATATCAGCAATGGCATCCCTCAATTTTTCCATGCGATTCTTTCTATTAAAATCCAATGTACCCAAAACCACAAAACTAGTCTTTTAGTGGACGAAGGTCGTGCAAGAATATCCCATTATGCCATCCAAGAGCTTCAGTTAATGGCCTTAAACTTAATGGCCTTCTAACTATAGTATTTTCTTATATTCAATTCAACAATGAGTAAAAGTTTGATAAGCACAAAATTGGGCATAGTGACATTTTGTGAAGAAGAGTGTGGAAGGAGTTTCACTTACTCAAAGTGAGCGCAAGTGAGCCAAATAGAACTCGTTGGAGAAAATTATCTCCATTACAATAGCTTTGGCCTCAGCCGTATTACATTTACACTATGTTTGGGAAGGGGGTAAAATGAGAGGGAGGAAAAATAAGAGGGGAAAATGGAAGGAAAGTGAAAGGGAAGGGTGTTTGGGAAAGGGGAAGGAAAAGTGAGGAAGGAGAATTTGGGGGTAAAATTTTGAAAATTTTACCTCCAAATTTTCTCTTCAAAACTAGGGGGAAAGAGGGAAAAAGAGGGAGGCAAGAGAGAATTTTCCTTCCCTCTCAAACTTTAACAAACAAGAGGAGGAAAAATTAATTTTCCCTCCCCTTCCCTCTCCTTCATTTTCTTTTTCCTCAAATTTTTCCTCCCCTCCCCTCCTCCCTTCTGATAAAGTTAGAAGAAAAAAGTACAACAATTCAAAAGAAATATCCCACCATCAGCGTAAAATCAAGTCACTTGGTCTTCTACAAAAGTAGAACCTACATCTTGCGGTAATTAGACAATGGCAACAACCAAAATGGTCACTATTAGCATCAACTCTCCGTTATGTAAATTACACAACAAAAAATCAGCCCACTCACACGCACATTTTTTCCCAACATTGCCAGTTACAATAAGAGGGCGTTGGAGAAGAAAATTATTGCCGGATAAAACGAGTCAGATACAGAGGTTACTGCAGGAACCAAAGAGGCAGATCCGAATAGTAGAAGAAAAATGAAGAGGTTGCAGTGCCACCAGGAATCTAAATTCAGTGAGCCGCTGCCATGGATTGGCCTCTACATTGCAGCAGCTTCTCTGTTGTGCTCCCTTCTGATGGCGCTCGACACCTTTCTTGGTTTCCGCCGACGGAAGCTCTGGTTTCCTTGCAAGTTCTTCTCCCTCAATGCCACTTCCTTGGCCCTCCTATCGGTCGCGACAAAACTACCAGTGGATCTCAACACCTCCATGCCACGCCCTCAAGACCAGCTCACCAAGCTCAGTGGCACCGTCTTAATTTGCACTGTGATGGGTAATTTCATTACCTCTTTAGGGACAATGGACGGATCAGAGATGATCGCCAACGTCGTTGCTCTAGCCATCCTTGTCGTCACTGTGATTGTAAACATTGGAATTCAGATGGGTACAGGTGTGATTTATGTTTTCTTACCTGAACATGCTGTAATCATGGTTTTTATGCTAGTTTTGCTTGTCATCTTGTGCTCCACTGCTATAACAGCTCCCACTGCAAAGGAGTTGTTGGAAGAACAGTATAATGAACTTCTGCAATCTGATGATGAAGTGCGTTATAATTTGAAACTGAGGGAGTATGTCAAGAAACATTGGATGATGGCTCACACAGGCAGTCCTCAGTATGTAGTGGGACGCTTTGCAACTTGCACTGCTTCAGGAGTTTTCTGTCTCCTCAGTGCTCTGGTCTTACTGCAGGCAGCAGTTAGATCCCTCATTATAAGGTCTTTAGCTTTCTGTGAAGGCAAATCTGATTACACATGGTCAATGACATTGGTATTAATCTCTCAAGCAATTGCCATAGGTGTGGGAACCATTGCCCCTGGCATCAGATTGTTCAATGCCATTAGCTTCAGGAACCCCAAAGGCGAGTTTAAGTTAGAGAGATACTGGGTTCAGAAATTAGTGGAATGGAAGGAGAGCCCTTTACCATTCCACATCAGCAACAGGGGGCTCAGGAAAATTTCCCATGTCTCCAGAAATCAAATTTTGAATGTGTTCATGGGAATGCAATATGCAGTAGTAATAGTGAGCAAATTGATTAGGCTCAGTCTGAGTGGACTCTCCAGTTGCTGCAAGAGACCAGGGAGGGTCCGGAGGGAGGAGAAAGGATTTACGTGTGGGTCAAATGAGGGTCTTAAAAGGCTTGTTTTACACCTTGATGGGGAGGAAGACTTGGTCCAATTGATCATGACCAATGGCTACGAGGACACAGAGCAGTGGATCCGCAGAGGCAAAAACAACCCACCAAAATATCTGAAACGACTTTTAATGAAGTTTACAATTTCGAAAGGCTTCCAAGGAGTAGTGCAGTTTAACAGCACTGAAGTTGCCTCATTAGGCACTGAAGAACCGCCTCACAACTGTTGGGCTCTTCCTATAGTGACCCTCACAAGCATCGCCATGGCCATTGCACCTCCCTACTTTCTAAAAGATGTGAAATTATTGCAATGTGGCGTACATGAAAGCCTCAAGTATGTAAGGCTCATAGAGAAGAACCTGGATGATAGAAGGTTGATTAACATGAGGAAGGCAGCAGATATCGTTTGGCTCGGTATTGATACTAATGGTCGTTGGCACGGGAAGGATCTTAAGAAATTGGCACTTGCAAAAAGTGCTGATAGGTTTCTCCAGGAACTTGCAGAAAGTTTGGAAAAGTATGCTTTGGAATATTCTACTAGCCCGAAAAAAGAAAAAGATCCTCGTGATTGGCCTGCCAAGGTATTAGCAGCCAATTCAATGTACAAACTCTGTAGGACAATTCTTCTTCAAAGGCTTGGTACTGCAGATAGAATGTTTGAATGGTTACAAAAAACAATCACTGATATAGTTGGTGCTTGTCTTACCAACTTACCAAAAGTGATATACATGAAATGTGTTTGCAATTCCATTGAATTTAGAGAAGAGAGCGTCAGAGATGCAGCATATCTCCTTGGTGAAACTGAAGAAATTCTGAAAAAGCTAGAGATTGGTCCGTATCCTAATGACAAACAATACATTGATAGTTGGATCTCAAGAAACACGGAAGAACCATGACTACCCTCTTCTTCCAACAACAGTTCTAGCTGCATTTCAGTTTCATTGTCTACAACCATCATGCAAGAATCCGACGCCCAGACTTTGACGAAGAAAGAGAGAATTCACAATTGGTCTGTGTCTTTGGAATCCCATCACTATATTGAATTTGATTGTTATTATGTGGGACTTCTTCAGTCTTTGTTTATGAGGGAATTATTACTAATATTGTTGTTGTTGTTGTTGTTGTATGCATATGTTTTGATGTTGATGTATGTTGATATTGCTGCTATTGCTGCTCTCGCAGTTGAACATGGACTGCTCACTTTGTTTTCTGATAAATTTGATAGTTATTTTATAGACTATAGGTTTGCCTGTTCTTAATTTTTAATTATCCTTTTACTTCACATGCACACGTTTTAGTTAGAGAGGGATGAGTTTTGATTCCTAATTGCAAAGCATTATCCATCGTGACAAGGAGAAATCTATCTGAAAAAGAAATCTAGTCCGGCCCAGTCTATATCGGTCATGAATGATTTCTCAACGCAGGCTCCCTTTTGCAATTCGCTATAGTGATGATGATATCCGCTTTATGTTTTCTTAGGATGTTGGTGCCTGTGACTCCAATGAAGCAGAAGTTATAGCTATTTTGGAAGCTCTTTGATGCTTTACGATGTAGTTCCAATGGTCTTTTATCGTGGAAAGTGACTCTTTTAATGCAATCGCTTGGGTGTAAAATTGGAATATCAATCCATGGAAATTTCAATTCATTTTTAATGAAAACAGGATGTCGGTGGCCTCTATCACCGTTATTTCCCATCATGAGCTAAGATGAGCCAACTCTATAGTCGATGCTTGGGCTAAACAAGGGTTAACAAGGTATCACCTTGGGAGGGATTTATTATGTAAGTTTGACTAAGTGGGCTACATTACTCTTGCACCTCTCTTTCTATTTTTCCTTTTGTATTCCCCATATTCTTTAATGGAAGTATCTGTTAATGTTTAAAAAGAAAAAAAAAAAAAAAAAGAACCTTCATTTTAACCACCTTGTGCATTTCAATTCCTACGTTTTGGTAGCAGTCATTGCAGGGAACTTCGCGCGGTTTTCTGCACGATCATGGATATTTCTTGTTTAGCTTGGCGTGGATTTGGAGAGGACGGATGAAAGACTTCTGTAAATGCGATTATTCATGCGATTCGCTCTCCCCCTGTCGGACTGAACGAATCCACAAGAGTGGTTATATGCTGTACTACAGTGCAATCGAACGTTAATGGGAATCTCGTGATTTTTGCTTTGGAAACATACCTTTTTTGGGTTCCATAATCAAGATCCAAACCGTTAGTCATGTTAAAACACTCCGAAACGCCCATCAAACAAAATATCAGCCGTTGATTCCTCTTAGACCTTGATATATTTGCAAAAAAATCCAGACTATTGGATTGCAATCTTTGATATTCTGTGGGCCCCATTCGCTATACCCAAACCGTCCAATCTCTTCAAAAGGCCCTAAACGGCTATGTAGGAAAATTTGGAAGCTTGATTCATCACTGATCAAGAGAAATTGGCCAAAAAGTCTTGACTGCTGATTACACTATATATATATATATATATATATATATATAAAATGGGAATAAAAACAGTCATTTTTTTTCAAATTTTTCTGGTTCATGTGGGCAATCATGATCGGAACCATTAATTAGTTTAGGAAGGTCTAACATGGCAAGGTGACCACATTTTTAGCCGTTGATCCTTACTATATTTTAAGATATTTGGAAAAACGTCCATACACTATAATATTATTTTTTATTTATGTGGGCCCCCTTTGCACTATCAGACCCATTCAAAGTCCTTAGATGACCACATAAAACTTTGAGGTGAATGTTGAGGTCTTGATTTTTCATGGATAATGAGAAATAAAAAAAAAATTATAACCATTGGATCATACATTCTATAAATTATAGAAATCCTCACTCCATTCAAATCTGAAACTCTCGGAAAAAATCCTATTCAAAAAGCAATTGTTTTTTTGGAGATGGAGAGAATCCTCTAAACTAAGGATTCTTCCATGTTTACCAAAAGTGCATTTGGTTTTTTTTTTTTTTCAACATCCAAATTAATGTAATAGAGACCTACAGGCACATACTGGTCCAAACAGGGGGTGCCACGTGGTGGAGAGGATGTTAAATCAATGAGATCCCATCTCCACCAATAAAATAAAATATATATATAAAAAAAAAGGAAAATTCCTCCCCACATGGTTTCCGATCGGTCCAAACATGCCTCTTTTATCATCGGGGTCGTCGTTAGCATTAATGACAGTTGTGATGAAAAAGTCTAAATGGACAGAACATTGGGACCGGTCTTTGGACCGATCCCCAATGTTCTGTCCATGTAGCAGGGCTCAGTTGTGATATCAGTTAAGGAAAAGACAAACCCGGAAAATTGATAACACGTGATGTCACATCATTGTTCGTTCTGTCACAGTTGCAAAGCGTGAGTATTTTTCACCCTAAAAGATTTTGAATTTAAAAAAAGATCCATAATGCATCAAAATGCTAAAAATTAATGTATTTTTATCTGTTAGTTCACACTATAAAGCAAAATTTCCCCCTAAGTCATAACATCGTATCTCGTCTTAAAATATATGAAATAAATTTTAATATAAATTAAAAATTCATCCATATCAAAAATTAAAATCACTAAATTTTTTTATTATTTCTGTGAAAATTTTCATTCTAATTAGAATTGGGCCAACGTTGGACTGATCACTGTGAAGCAACTGTGCCTCACCAGCTGTGCTATATTTTTGTGGGGGGAGAGGACCGAAAGGCACCTCTCCAGCTTTGCTATCTGTGAGGCCTTTACGCTAATTAGATGATTAACGTCATCTAACACGGCCAAGTCGTTGGCCTTGGCCCCACCATGAATGTTACAAATTTGACTGCCAGATGGTTAAAATCATCTAATTATCATTGTAGTTTCACTATGCCCTCAACAAAGTGGGGGCAGCAATTTATAGGGGGTAAGGATTGACTTATCTATTTCCCATGTAAAGTGGACGTGTGTGAGTGACTTGTATTCATCCATTCTGATCGCTGCGAGTCTTTCGCTTCATTTGAAGTGACCATGCGAAGAGAGTTGGAGTAGGCCGCATGAATTGGTGGCTTCTTTTTTTTTCCTTTCCTTTCTAACATCTGAATTAAGGTAATAGAGACTTACAGGTATCGGCTAAACAGGTGAGATGTCTCTTTTGTCACTGGGTTGTCACTCGTCAGCATTAATGAAAACTGGGAAATGGATCCGGATCCCCTGGTCGGTTCATTCATGGGGTGCCACGTGGGGAAAGGAAATTTTTTAAGAGATATGTTTTGTTTTAAGAAGATGAGATGTAACATCGGATCCGGATCCCCTGGTCGGTTCATTCATGGGGTGCCACGTGGGGAAAGGAAATTTTTTAAGAGATATGTTTTGTTTTAAGAAGATGAGATGTAACATCTCTCCCCACGTGACACCCCCAATTGGTCCACAAACAGGGTTTCCTGTTTGGTCCAAACAGAGGATCCATTCCGTTGAGGTCACGACAAAACCCAAAACCCCAATAATTGATAACAGGTGACATCACATCATAGTTCGTTCTGCCACAGTTGCTAGACGTGAGTCTTTTTTATCCCCTTTTTTTTTAAATTTTTTTAAAAATTCATAATATTATAGAGCTTTTTTATATACACCCTTGAGTTTTCAATGATTTGTAAATATGGTCATGTGGTCCTAGTATTTATAAATAGGCCCCTACGTTTTCATTTCAATACCTTTCGTGTCTTTAAATAAATAACCACCATGAGATTTATGTTGAACTTTTATAAAAATGGGGAACATTCACGTGCATCCATCCCTAACCATAGGGTGAGGGACACTTACATGGCTTTTCCTCTTTGCATATGAACATTCATTTTCTGCTTATGACCATATATGATTTTTCATTTTCATCTTTTTCATATGAATATTTTCAATTATGTAAGCTTTCCCTTTTTGCATATGAACATTCCTTTTCTGGTTATGACCATATGTGGTTTTTCATCTTTTTCACTAAATATTTTCAATTATGTAAGTGTCTCTCACCCTATGGTGAGGGATAAATGCACATGAATATTATTCTATAAAAATAATAGCTTTACCCTTACATCCATTAAACAAAAATGAGTATATTATTATTTATAAAATACCATTATTTTATTTCAACTCCCAACGGTCTCTCTCAACTTTTTAATGCACATGAATCCTAGTCATGTATTTTGAAATTTTCTTCAATCTAACGATGTGTTGTGCATTGATTTGATCAATTATAACTAATTATAAGCACATGCGTTGATTGTCATTATGATCGATGTGCATTTAACGAAATAGGCCATGTGTTGATACAATTTTTAGAGAAAAAACATGTCTAAGCTTTTGAATTTAAGCATATAAGGATAAAAAGATAGGCAAAAGTGTCATTCCACCCCAAAAACTTTTGGTGGTTAGAAGGCTACTGATTTTGTGGACATGAATGTTATTAAAATGAAAAAGAAGGGGCCTATTTATAAATACCAAAACTATATGGGCCTATTTACAAATTCTAAAAACCTTAGACCTTGTTTCTTTAGTGGAATTTCTATCAGAAATTCACCATGTCCAGAAAGAAATTCCAGCAAAGAAACAGGCCCTAAAGGTGAAATTTCGAATCCCTCTTTTTTATGGAGACTTTAAAATTCTAACAAATGATATAGAGAAGGAAATTTCGAGAAATCCAAAAGTTCTTTTTGGTGATTGAAATTTAAAACTCAAATAAAAAAAAATACAGCGTTCAAGATATTATATCGTGTTACGTTATATCCAAAAAAAAGGCGAACCTCCTAAATTTTAATCACGGTATCTAAGCATTAGGCAATTGCCTTTCTGAGTTTCGCGGTCAAACTCTACCAAAAATGTTTTAGGGAAAATTCGACCGACACAACGAGGGAAAAGTGGAACAGTGAAATGCTTCTAGTTCCTTCCTCGGTCTCTCCTTGACTTTCTTTTTCGCTTGGGCTTGTACAACAGTAGATGTTAAACACAACTTAGACGAGGAAATGACAATTGGGTGGAGGAGGAGGAGGAGCACGAGCACGAGCACGAGCATGGCAGTTTCTCCTTGTTTCTCTTGCAATCTCTCTCTGCTAATTACGCTGGTGATCATCAGCCACATGATGATGGTGGCCAATGGCAAATCACAATCATCATGCACGTTGGACGCATGTAGGGGAAACGTTGCGAACGAGTGCTGTTGCAAGGCCATTCGTGATGAGATCAGGAAGGAAAGTTGCTCTAATTTGTGTACGTCCTTCCGCTACTATGTTACAACTCACCTTGTCTCCAAGTGTCACGACAACTGGAAGTGTGCCGTATGTAAGCAGTGTAGATCATGCCAAGCATGAGGACATTTAAGTCACTGATGATGATGAAGGTGATCAACTTCAAGGTAGGTTTGTTTATACATTTCAATTATCAAATTTCTCCCTTTTTCTTTTTCTTTATGTGTGTGTATTTGATATTTTGCTTTAATTATACTTTGATTTCCCAATTTGGGATGAATTTTGATTCCTATTGACAAAAAAATTTCCATGGTAAAGAGGAGAAATCAATGAGTCAGTCTAGTCCCAATCTACATCCATCTCTGTTTCACTGATTTTTGAAAGAGGAAGGAAAGAAAGGAGGCCTAATAAGATGTGCTCAGGAACTTATTATAATTTTTCTCGCATGTGTTGCTTAGCTGGTTAGAGACATAAATTATTTTTAGTAGAGTATATTGTTTTGAATCGCATGTATAGAAAATAATGAAATAAAATTACTTTTAAGTTTTTGGCCAGCAGCCATTGAATCGATGGTTAAATGGATATATAACAGCAATAGGTGACAGGATTAATTTGAGCCACTGATACAATATCAAAAAATTGCCTTGGATCCAAGATGGTTGGGAGTGCTCACAGCTTGATGAAGCCTGTCAATGTTTTTAGCTAAAAGAGAAAAAGAGCTCTGCTCCATGGTTGGTTCTTAAGCAGCTCTGTTCTTTTGAGTTGGGTTTTTTAGGGCATTAGAACAAAGGAGGAGAGAACCCAAGTCAACTGATGCCACTAATCAGAACAAGAGATCAGTCAGTCCCATTGTCTTTTTATTTATGAAACTTGTTCAATAGAGCGAGCACTTCTTCCAACTCTCTTTAATTTGTCAAAGCTTTCTCATTTGATGAGAAAACAATACATGGACATGGATGGATGGGGGATCTCACCAATCAACTACAATTGAATGCAATGTTAAATGAATATTGCAAAATCACAATGAAAAGAGAACAAAAAAAAAAAAAAAAAAACATTTATTAAGTTAGGTGGGTGTTATTGGTTGGATCCTTTTTTCCCTTGACAATGCAAGGTAGCCTGAGTGTTACTCTCGTTCAGAATAGACCCAAAATGCAATTACAAAAACAAGATATATGAACAAGTCTTGCAAATTATCCATTCCAAATCTAACGAAGAAGATTTTGATTTCTTGTCTGTTTGCATAAGAAATTGAAGTTGGCATGCTTTTGAAGGTGGCCAGGTATTGGTCTTATATATCAACCAAGACATACAACCACCGACAAGAGGAAAAGAAGGGTTGGGTTTTATTTAATTCCGTTGTTATTGGTTTATTGATTGTATACTTTAGTACGTCTTTACTTGTTAAAAGTCAAAATATGACCCTATGTTTCCCCTGCTTCAGCGTTACAATCAACAGATATGAATAGGTTTTTGCAGCGAGATCAATCTTGATTTTTTGTTCTATTGATTTGCACTCCATTCTCACCAACTTTTATTGTAATTACCATTTCAAAATCAAAAGAAAAAGATCATGGGATTCAAGGCAGAAAAGTGAAAAAAAAATTGTGAACCCGGATCAAACGACTCTGGCGACATTAATAGGTTCTTTTTCATGAATTGGAGGAAGAATAGGGTTTAAGGGGAATTAATATGTCAGATCCCCCTTATACTATCATAGGAACTAATGTAAACCTGGAAGCAAATTCATAGGGAACTTGGGCAAATTCCACATTGGGAGAACTATGCTGCTGCTCAGCAGTTAATGTGGTTCACCCCTTGTTACAGTTATGGTCCTACTGCTAACATTTCTCTTTTTCTACCTTGTCTCTGTGCTTGCAGCATGCAGGAAAGATATGGAGGATATAGGTACTGATCAGCAGGGAGAAGAAAGATCCATAAAATTGGGTCCATTTGGCATTTTACTTTTAAAATAAAGTAGAATGAAGTGAAATAAAAAGAGAGAATAAAATATAAGTGAGTTATGATGATATTTTGTTTTTATTTGTTTGTAATGGAATATTTTTGACTTTTTGTATGGGGAAATGAAGTTTTTTTTGTCATCTAGTGAATAAATGTGGTTGCTTTTTGACTCTTTCTTTTTTTTTTGAAAAGATGGAAGGAGTTGTGGTAAAAAGTGCTTTTAATTTGATGTTTAACTTGACTTGACTTGACTTTACAAGTAAAATTACCAAATGGGATATCCAGTAATCAAGGGGAATCCAGTCAGCGGTAGTGGGATTAGATACTAGTAGTAACATATATAGTACTGTATGTTTTCTGTGCTGTAGGTGTATCTATATCTTTTTCAATCCTGCAGGTAAGTGCTGTAATAGCTGAGATGTTTGTACCTCCTTTCTTATAGTTACAATCACTCCTCAAAAGAACAAAAAATAAAAATAAAAATAAATTCATGAGTGTTTTACTTTTTGATCATCTTTCTATAATCTCTTCCATCAAGGGATAGAGAATCCAAAGTGATTGATGTATCAATTTAGAACCCATGACATATCGGCAGATACACAAATTTCAGCGAGACCCCCGAAGGATGTTGTAAAAACTTGATACTTGGGCTCACAACTACACCACTTGGTCTGATCTTTATCCTTTCTAATCATAAAGTAACTAATTAACATCGAATGAAGGGATTCCAAGAACCTCTCTTTAGATGAATGAGGCTGCAAGTCTGATCTTTCCTGCATTTCCTTTGTGGACTCTCTATTGGTCGGGTGGGCCATTGATCAAATGGTTCTGTTTTCTTATAGAGACATTTAGGCATGCATTCATGTATGTTTACTGGAATAGCTGGAAAATTCAACCGAGGCATGAGTTGTTTGTTGCTAAATGTACAATTAGCAAAACTCTTCAGAAGATTTGAGTCTTCACTTTAGTGGGTTCTGATGTTTTGTCCATGACACCACCTCGTTCAAAATTCATTAAATCAATAGCCAAGGAAAGAAACAAAAAAAATTAATAAGGTGATTGAAGAACAGACTTTTGTTTTTTTCTTGTTCTCTTCTTCTACACTTTCTTATTCTCATCTCATGCAACCAAAGATTCTTTCCACCACCCATTTAGAAAAACTCAGCATTCAGGACTATTAATATATAGAAGAAAAAGAGGGATAGGGATTTAATCTGTAGCTAATATCACTGTACCAAATATTTATTAAGCTGTTAAACATTTGGGTTGGTCCTAATATCTACTGTCATATGTCGTACAACAATATGAATATATAATATAATATATATGGATAGTGTTCTCCTATGAGCATGCTGCATATGGATTCATCAGTGTAGCTCCTTTGATACTATGTTCATCCCATAATTTGGCATGAGACCCAATTCTGCACTCATCGTACCTTAGCTCACATTTGGAATGAGTCTCAGGAAAATCTAGTGGAGCTTACTTTTTTGGACCATCCTCGTCCATGAGAAGGCCTTTTTACCTGCACTCCTTCATTAATGAACTTGTAGCTAAGTGTGGTCACATGCACCTCCATGAGTATTACAATATACATTGAATTCGTTAACCAAAAAATTATTAAATAAGTATTTTTAATTAAAATAACATGAGCTCCACAACCATGTACGAACAAAGATTACAAGATTATATCAGCAATGGCATCCCTCAATTTTTCAACGCGATTCTTTCCATTAAAATCCAATGTACCCAAAACCACAAAACTAGTCTTTTAGTGGACGAAGGTCGTGCAAGAATATCCCATTATACCATCCAAGAGCTTCAATTAGTGGCCTTAAACTTAATGGCCTTCTAACTATATTATTTTCTTATATTCAATTCAACGATGAGCAAAAGTTTGATAAGCATAAAATTGGACATAGTGACATTTTGTGAAGATTAGTGTGGAAGGAGTTTCACTGACTAAAGGTGAGCGCAGGTGAGCCAAATAGTACTCGTTGGAGAAAATTATCCCCATTACAAAAACTTTGGCCTCAGCTGTGTTACATTTAGAAGAGTGGCTAGAACTTTTCGCTCAACTTTATCATTGTTGGGATAAAGTTAGAACAAAAAAGTACAATAATTCAAAAGAAATATCCCACCATCAGCGCAAAATCATGTCACTTGTTCAAGTCAATTGCCGACACAAATGAAGGAACACTAAAAACCAAATTGCTAGTCTTCTACAAAAGTAGAACCTGCATCTTGCGGTAATTAGACAATGGCAACAACCAAAATGGTCACTATTCCTAATTGCAAAGCAATATCCATCTTGACAAGGAGAAATCAATCTGAAAATGAAATCTAGTCCGGCCCAGTCTATATCCGTCATAAATGATTTCTCAACGCAGGCTCCCTTTTACAATTCGCTATAGTGATGATGATATCCGTTTTATATTTTCTTAGCATGTTGGTGTCTGTGACTCCAACGAAACAGAAGTTATAGCTATTTTGGAAGCTCTCTTATGCTTTACGACGTAGTTCCAATGGTCTTTTATCGTGGAAAGTGACTCTTCTAATGCAATCGCTTGGGTGTCAAATTGGAATATCAATCCATGGAAATTTCAATTCATTTTTAATGAAAACCGGATGTCGGTGGCCTCTATCACCGTTATTTCCCGTCATGAGCTAAGATGGGCCAACTCTATAGTCGATGCTTGGGCTAAACAAGGGTTAACAAGGTATCACCTTGGGAGGGATTTATTATGTAAGTTTGACTAAGTGGGCTACATTACTCTTGCACCTCTCTTTCTATTTTTCATTTTGTATTCCCCATATTCTTTAATGGAAGTATCTGCTACTGTTTAAAAAAGAAAAAGAAAAAGAATCTTCATTTTAACCACCTTGTGCATTTCAATTTCTACGTTTTGGTAGCAGTCATTGCAGGGAACTTCGCCCGGTTTTCTGCACGATCATGGATATTTCTTGTTTAGCTTGGCGTGGATTTGGAGAGGACGGATGAAAGACTTCCTGTAAATACGATTATTCATGCGAT
>QPKB01000002.1:78522995-78652034 GCA_003546025.1 Camphora micrantha
TTTGCACATTGAGAACCTCCTCTTTCTTTTGCTTCGAGGTTGCAATGGTGGTCGGCTCTTTCTTTGATGATTTCTGACTGCTGAGGTCCTTGATCACCGTCTCAGCCTCCATAGATGCTTCTAGGAGTTCTCCCAGATTCTTTGATTTGTTGCCGATAATCATGGAGCGTATCTTTGCTCTCATGTTGTTACGGCAAATGTCGACCAGCGACATTTGTGGCAGTACGTCTGAACATTTGTACGCCATTGCCTTCCATTTGTGAATGTAGTCGTATGTCGACTCATTTTCTCCCTGTTTTAGGCTGCAGAGTTGAGCCATTGTCACAGGATGATCCTCACCTTTGAAGTGAGTTAGGAAGCGTGTCTCCATCATGGCCCGGTTTTGGATAGAGTCCTCCTGAAGAGTGGAGTACCAATCAAAGGCCGTACCTTTTAGGGTACTTGCGAAGAGACGGATCTTGAGGGCGTCTTGATCCGCGATGGCTCCCATCAGGATCTTAAAGTGGATGACATGTTGTCTGGCCGAGCCCTTCCCCGTATATGTTTGGAGAGTGGGCTGTTTGAATTTGGTAGGAAACGGTACCGAGTCCATCCATAAGGGATATGGCGGCTTGATTCCGTGTTCCTTTAGTGAATCCTCTTCCTTTGCTTTGGCGAGGATATCGTCAACGTCCTTTTTGGTAAGGGCGCGTGACTCATTTACCTCCTCTTCATGGTGACTTGGAGGAGCTTCATTTTCATTATTCAGCGGACGTTGGAGGGTAAGAAGTAAGTTCTCTATGAGAGCTTCTATCCTCTGTTGTCCCTGCTCCAGCTGCTGGATGCGTGTGGCTACGTCATCTTGCGGCGGAGGCTGCTCGGCATTTGTGACTAAGACGTTCATCTTTCGAGAGTCGAATGAGGATATCGTCTTGGTGAATGAGCTGGAGCTCATTCTTTTGGATGAAGAGCTCGAAGAGTGATTACTCCGGTGTCCTTGACTTGAAGGAGTGGGAGAATCTTCTCTATGTCTTCGTGCCCGGGAGACGCTGCGAGTCACCGGTCGCTTGACATGGATTTTTGTTGCTGACTTCTGACGCTTTCTGGTTTTGCCAACCATATGGACAGTAGCAACTTGGTTGGGTGCATCTTTTTCGACCCATTTTTGAGAGACCTGGAGCGTGGAGTGCTGAGCTCTTTGCTTTTCTAGTCTCTTTTGCCGATACGCCGCGCGGTGACGCATGCGACGAGCAATTTGAGCTTCAGTTAGCTCGGGCTGTGCTTTAGCCACGAAGGAGGTGGTCCCTCGCGCGCAGCAGCCGAGCTTGTCTTCTTTGTAATTCGGCAAGGACAGGATCTGGATGCGGTCCTTAGCCTGTCGCAGCGAAGCTTTAAATTTGGCGAGCTCGGCCCCTGTTGAGATGAAGGGCTGAGTTGCAGAAATATAGGCCTTGACGGGTTCTCGCTGAGGCCTGATGATGCACGACTTGATCCTGGGCTTATAGGAATAAGCCGGCTCGTGCTGGGTAGATTTTGTTTGGTGGAGGGCTGGTTTCTCCTCTTTCGTGTACGAGAGAGGGTAGAACCGGTTCTCCTTGAGCGGGGCCAGGTATGCTGGCCTTGCAGATCTTTAGGACCTTCTTTGTTTTGGAGAAGGTCTTGGAGACCAAGTCTTGAGGTAGACCTGGTTTCTTGCAGGCTGAGGTTTCGCGAGGTTGTCGCGGGCTTCAGTCTTCTTGGAGGTTGCCCTTGGTGTCACAGTAGTGACAAGCCCAGGGGCGGTTCTCTGCTTCTTGGCAGGAGTTGCTTCTTCTGCGGGAAGTGGGAAAGGTCGTAATGACCCGAAGACGATGGACCGGGGAGAGGAGGTCGACCCGGTGTCTTGTGCGTTGTCGAAGGAAGTGACACTTCGGCCGCTGGCAAGGCGCTTAGGAGCGCTTTTGTTTTGCTTCTCTTGAAGCATCAGCTGGTACTTGTTCTCGTCGAAGGTGATTGTCAGCGAAGCTGCCATTGTTAGTTTTTGAAAAACCTTTCTGAAACAAGACCGGATCCATTAGTAATCACAAGAATGTGGTGATCATAAATGGAAATAAACTATGGTTTTTTCTTTTCAATTTGCTCGAGGGGACAAGGCCCGGCCCAAGCAAGATGAAGAAGGCAAAAAGCCATAGAGTATACAATTGTTCTAAACGCAAGTTTGAAAGACTCAGAGTGAGCGTTCTAGTGACTGCTAGAAGCAATTGTGAACCTTAATTCAGATTACCGAGGAGCAAGGCTCACTCGAGGTAAAATGATATAAGGTTGGTACAAATGTGTCGGTCGCAAATACAGTAGACCCAAGAGGGCGTACTAGTACCGCTAGGCACAGATGTCGTAAATCGCATCCTTGAAATGGACACGAGATGGGATTTTTGAAAGGTCAAGGTTGGGTTCATAAAAGAGAGCAAATGGCACTCCAATCCGAAAGCGTGCTCAACATTTCTGCGAGCACAGAGTCCGAAAGGGAAATAACCAGAATTTCTCGAATCTGGACCCAACAATGACGGAAGTTTTTTTTTTTTGAAAAGTCAGGATCAGATTCATCAAAGAGAGCAAATGACGTTCCAACCCAAACACGTGCTCAACATTTCTGCGAGCACAGAGTCTGAAAAAGGAAGAGATCAAAATTTCTCAACTTTGAATCCAAACATGACGGAAGAATTTTTTTTTTTTTTTTTTTTTTTTTGAAGATTTTTTTGGAGAGCAAATGATGTTCCAATCCAAACACGTGCTCAACATTTCTGAGAGCACAGAGTCTGGAAAGGAAGAGATTAAAATTTCTCAAATTTGAACAAAAAAAACGACGAATTGTTTTTTTAGGGTTTGAGAATACATCGAGTTCTCACGATTCGTTCTTATGAAACCAATGTTGATAGATCAGCCCCCAGGTAAGGGTAGGATTACTTAATGAACCCGTTTGGAGGACCCTTACCTAGAACAGCCTAGCTGTCTCCACACTCTGGACAAGGCTTTTCTTAGATCAACGTCGATTAAAGAACGCAATTGATAAAACTTTCGTGTTCTCAAATGCTTCCCCGTTTTTTTTTTTGGTGGATTCATCAGCGAGAGCGAATGGTCCGTTCCCCGTCTGAACAGGGGCTCAAACAATTTCTGCGAGCCCCAAGTCAGAAAGGAAAAGAAAACCAAAATTTCTCAAATTTGGATCCAAAAGAAAGAAGATTTTTTTTGAAAATCTGAAAAGTTTGAAATCAGATTTTTTTTTTGTGGACTCATCAGAGAGAGCGAATGGTCCGTTCCCCGTCTGAACAGGGGCTCAAACAATTTCTTTGAGCCCTAAGTCAGAAAGGAAAAGAAAACCAAAATTTCTCAAATTTGGATCCAAAAGAAAGAAGATTTTTTTTTTCCGAGAAGGAGAAAGATTGGAAATAGACTTAAAGAAAGAAATTTCCAAAACAAAAAAAAAAAATCCCATCTCATGTTTTTTTTTTTTTATGCAAGATTCAACATTGGCCACCAACTAGAAAGGTGCCAAAGAATCTAAGTTCATGTTCTCAAATGAACGTGTCCCACCGGGTATGCCAGCTTGATGGACCCGATTTCTTCCCTCTCTCCCGCTGCCTCCGCCCCGGGTCTTTTCGGGGTTCGGCGGAGGGGATGAGAAGAAAAGATAAAGGGTTTCAACATCTTTTTTTTTTTGTACGGGTATGCCAATTTCACTTTTCTACTTGGAATTTAGGAATGGTGATCCGAAGATCCACCTTCACAAGTAGAAAGGGGAAATGAAACTTTTTCTAGTTTTCTATTGCACACATATTTCAAGAAAAGAGACAAGGGTTTTTTTTGAATGCCGTGAAAGGCGATTTCATTTGTTGCCGTGAAAGGCGATTTTGCCGTAAAAGGCGATTTACAAGTCTCATCCATTATGAAAGACAAGAATTGTGATTTTTGTCTCTAAAAGAAAAATAAAGTACAATAGAAATCAAGAAAAGGAATCTGACTTCTCATTCGATTGTGGGGACACGTTCAGATCGACGGTCGCGAGTCATGTATGGGCTCCTCCATCGTCCATGCAGATGAGAACACGATGCTTGGATTCTTGGCTCGGCTTTCTAACCTCAGATTTTTAAAGGACAAAGACCAAGAGAAGGTCTTATATCCGATAAAAAGCTAAGTAAACGGGCTGAAAAGCCACGTTTTAGCCATGTTGGTAGAAGAAGGGAGGTCCTTGGGGGGGTGGCCCCCCAAGGGTGCTTCAATCACCTTGTAGTTGCTCTTGCAGCAGAGTTTCTTTTCTTCAAATTGGCAGAGGTTCTTCTGATTTCTCTGGATTTTTCGGGATTTTCCGAGCGATTTTTCTGGACCCTTCTCCTTGGAAAAGCCCTCCTATTTATAGGCTTTTGGTGGCCATTAGGAGGGTTTATGAGCATTTAATACATTAATGCTCATAATGGGAGGAGTTACAAGTTTTAAATGATTTGTTTTGTAACTCCTTTTTCCTTGAATTTGATTGGTCGATGGAGATTAATAAGCCTTTAATTGCATTTAATCTCCATCATGGGAGGAGTTTCATGGCTTTAATGCCATAAATCATTAGATTTGTAACTCCCATTTGCTTGCTTTTAATTGGGCCGTTCAAAATAATGAGTTAATGACCGCATTAACTTGTCATAAAATGGGTCATTTATTCTCATCAATTGGCCGCCAAGTCGCTTGAAGAGTCGCGGGCCGCGCCGTGTCTTTTGGAATTCTTCTCGCGATGATCGCCGATGGATCCACACATTGTTTGATGTCGGATGGCGATGAAATTTCAGACATTGATTGATCTCGATGTGCCGGCAACATCTGTCCTGTCGATTTCACGATCGGGCGGGCAGAAAGTGTACTTTCTTTAACGATTTCGAGGCGTCGAATGATCATCCAATGATTTCGGCGGTGAATCCGTGATTTTGATAAAGATTGACGGATTTCATGCACGAAAAATCAGATTTTGGAAAAATCACAGGGGCCAATCAACTCGGATCGCGAAACGGACCCAAAAAAGTGGTCTTCCGGCGACTTTTGGGTCGCCGGAACTCCATGGTCGCCGGCGACCATGGGGCTGGCGACCATGGGCCATGGTCGCCGGCGACCATGGGCCAAGGTCGCCGGCGACCATGGGCCTTGGGCCCATTTTTTGGCCGCCTTCTGGTCGCCGTATCTTCGCCGTTTTTCGCTCTTTTTTGATGCTTTTTCTTCCTGTATTTTTCTTGACATTTCCCCTCATTTATTGGCCTGTTTTCCTTGGAGGAATCCTGACGAGAAGCCACGCAAATCGGAGCACAAAGTTTCCCATTTTTTGGAAAGCCGAAGACTTTGGTGCGCGGTTTTGCCGATTTTTTGTCAAGCGTTGAAACTAGGCCAAACGATGTCGGAATGACCTGAAATTCGACGTGGAGCTTCTTGAGCATTAGATAGGACCAACCATAGACTTTGGTTTGAGTTTTGAAGCCGTTTGGGGTCCCGCAAATGCTTGCCTTGATTTCGCCATGAGAGAAATGCCGAGCTTTGACTTGTGGTCAACCGATGTCCGATTGACCTGAAATTTGACAGGGAGCCTCTTGAGTAGTAAGTAGGACCAACCATGGGCTTTAGTTTGAGTTTTGAAGCCTTTTGGGGTCCCGCAAACGCTCGCCTTGATTTCATCTCGAGGAAAATGCCGAGCTTCGAAACTAGGCCAAACGATGTCCGTTTGACCTAAAATTTGACAGGGGACCTATTGGAGTCATTTTGAGACGATCCATTAGCTCCAATTTGAATGCCATGATTCCGGAGTACTCCGTTGCCGATGGGCCTGTTTTTGCTTCCCGAGAGTTGATGAAGGGTCAAATGTCGTCCGTTTGACTTGAAATTTGGCAGGGGGCCTTTTGGAGGTATTTTGAGACCATCCGTAGGCTCTGATCGAAGTTTTGAAGTCTTCGACACTGTCGCTGCCGGGAGCTCTTGTCTGGTTGTCGGAGGAGTGAAGTTGGGCCAAATGATGCCGAAATGGCCCGAAACTTCATGTGTACTCCTCTTTTGGCTGCTTTGAAGGATCTTGCAGTTTTTGTTTGATTCTGACAAGATCTGGTGCTTGAAGTGGCGCCTTCCTATTTATGGCAGGATGTGGCTCCATGTAGCTTTTGGTGTTGAAGGGACATAGTGACATTTTTGGTGTCAACAATGATTTTATTAGGTGAAATGCTAATCAACCAATCATGGAAAACCATCCCTTTATACAAAAACACAGTAATTAAGTTTAACTGAATAATGAAACATAGTAGAATTTCATGAAATGACTAGTTGTTAGAAGTAAGATTCAGCTATAAGTCCATACACACCTCCTGCCACATTGAGAAAACTGTTAATGCTATCACATGAACTTCTGCATTCCAACGATGATTGTGGAGGCCCTGGCCCTGTGAACTGCAATCTCATCGTTGCTGTCACCTTCGCCATTGTATTGAAAACTATGGCCTTATCAGTAGACGTTCCATGAAATGCATATATAGCTTTTAGGGGGTTGCATATGCGTCTGCAACTGGTTAGAGGATGGTATTAAGCATCCTCCAAGAAAAGTAGGACTATGAAATTGAAATTGATTTGTTGCTAGCTACAACATGATTTGGTGAAACGGGCCCACTTCTTAATTTACATTATCTTGATCTATAATTACTGACAATTAGGGTGGCCTATGCTATCCTGTGGCAACCTCCGTAAGTTGGCCTCATAGGAAACAGAATCATAAATCGTAAACACATTGATATGCTAATACAACAACAACTACAAGTACTTACATTAAAAAAATGAGAATGTTGTCAATTTGAGGGATTCCTTTTATCATTTATTCTCTTCCATCTAAAAGTTGTAGGCTCTACAAGAATGTTCTTCAGTTTAGGAATTATGTTGACTTTATTCTATATACCAGCAACAGTGCCCCGTGCTTAGCCCAGGTCAAAAAGTAAGATATTATATTTTTAGTTTATGTGATAACAAAATTAATTATAAACATATAAAAATATATTCATACATATTTATATAAAAACAGTCGACACATCTTCAATCATGAAAACAATTGTTATCTTCACATAGGCCAATGGTCATTTAAATCCATCCGCACAAATTTCTTCTCTACCCCTTTGAAGTAGCACTAATACCATTTTAGAATCGATTGAACTGTTTTTAAGCTCTAGATTTTAAAGAAAAATGTATAAACATCTTAACTTTAAAAGCCATAAATTATAAGACTTTAACCTAGAAAACTATATCTATGCATAATCCATGAGTGGGTCCCACTGCAGAATTAAATGTGCGGGGCCCACTAATTGATTTGCATCTATTAAGAAACCAGACAACAGCTAATAGGCTTGCCTCCTTCTATCAGTGGGGCCCACTTTTAGAAAAAAAGGGGTTAAGAGAAGGCCATTCAATACTAGAGTCCAATCTTGAAATATATTTAATACGAACTGGTGGCCACTATTGGATCCATCCATTTAGGGAAAAAAAAATGAAAGGAGAGTAAATGAGCAATATTTTGGATTTCAATCATCGGTAGGGCCCAAAAAACATATTTAACATGAGACCCATTGATGATTGAAGAAACAAACCGTTGATGATTGAATATCTAAGGAAAAGAAAACAAACTGACTGTAAAGATTTGCTTATAATTTGGATAATGCAAGAAATATGACTCAAATTCAAACGTTCATAAAAATCTCTTATGAGAGAGGTTTTAGGAGAGAAAGAGTAGCCCTCTTTGAAAAGAAAGACTTTTTAGGGATGATGTGGCACCCCTCACAGCCCAAGAGACTTTTTAGGGATGAGGTGACACCCCTCACAGCCCATATGACTCAAATTCAAAATTCAAACGTTCATAAAAATCTCTTATGAGAGAGGTTTAAGGAGAGAAAGAGTAGCCTTCTTTGAAAAGATAGACTTTTTAGAGATGATGTGACACCCCTCACAGCGCAAGAGACTTTTTAGGGATGCGGTGACACCCCTCACAGCCCATTCCCTCCTTTGCTTTAATATATATATAATCCGTATAATGCTTTTCAGTACATCGGCTAGAATGATCTTAAAGATAATTTAGAATCATCATTAGATCATAACAAAGTCTTGGCGTCCAATCAGCGAATGTGTACGTGTGTGTACAAATTTAGAGAGGAAGTCCTCTTTTCCCATGGTATATAATGGGCTAGCCTAAGAAAATGTAGTGGTCAGTGCTCTCATTTTCAATTCCATAATTAAGGCAATACATAGCTGTTATTGCTGCTACTTGCGCTGATGTAGTTAGTATGCATAAACAACACCATATTAAGGTGCAGCATCTGGTTCAATGACAGCAAGCTATCTTGGTGTGATGTGAGGGTGGAATGGGACAAAAGAGCGACACTTCCAGCCTGACTGTCAGGTTCGATCTTTGGTTGCATCACATTCCGGTCCCGAATCACCCTGGCATAGGGTAATTCCCGAGGTGAGACACACGTGCTCCCATGATGATGTATCTGTCTTGAGCCAAATACAACACACAAAGGAGAAAAGCAACTTTTTCCACACGTGAGTCAAGCTCACTATAACCTGTCAAAAACATTTAATTTATAGGAGAAGCTGTAATTCATACACCTGAATGTATCATTTCTCATTTAGTCGAATTAACATTCAAGTTTGATACAAAAGAATTATACAAATATATACTTTATTTTACAAAAGAGGGCGTATAAAAGAACCCTATACAACTAAACCAAAAATATGATCACAAGCATTGACTGAACATCCAAGTGTGGCCCACACAAAAAGGGGCTAGCCACACACTACTGGATCCCTCAAAATGTTCATCGCGCGCTCCGAAAGAGATATCTACGCTGGCCCCTGATCCGGCCACTCTTCTAATCTCGCAGGAACCTCTTTGGTACCCTCCTCTTCCTCCTGGGCCTTTTTAAGGCCGGAAGTTGCACGTGTGACTGTGACACCAAGAGTAGTATCTCAATACGACGATTCAACAAGTATAGGCATTAATAAGGAAATACACTATGTTATAAATTGAATTAAAAGACAATTAAATTAACAGATGTCAATGTTAGGTAATAGCAAGGCAAATTGTGCGAGAATCGAATAATTTATGCTTGAGAATCAAAGGAAAATAAAACATACTAATTGGATACTACATTGAGCTTATCCTCTCAAAAGAGAGCGAATCTAGTTGGGATGTAACCAGTGGCCCGGCCAAAGGCTAGCTGGCTGCCCGGTCTAGAGTTCCAGTGCTCCAGATGACTTACTAAGGTAGTCTCGAATAACTAAACTAAGTTCAACCCCGTCGGGTATCACATGGTCGAAGCTAAGTAATGCTGACTCAATTGAATCAAATAATAATTGAATTTGAGTAAGTCTATATTCTTTTGTTCATAATCGAATTGAATAGTACACTCATACATATGAATACTTACTCAATCCACAATTTCAACGAATACCGAAACAGTTGTGCGACAATTAAGCCACGAATTAGAATTAGAAGCTCGAACCAAGAATTAATACTAATAATGCAACTAATTAATAAATTTGGATTTGATCTCAATAAGGAAAATTTACTTTAATATGAAATGCAATAATTTAGAGAATTCAAGGTCTTTACTAGCCAACCCTAATCTATTTCTCTTAGTCCTTCATCGTCCAATGCAAGGTAGTTTCGGAAAGTCGACGTACTACTATCTTGTTGGGTGTCCCATTAGACCAAATAACAAGTTAACGGTTCATTTCTAGGGTCATAAATGTCTTTGAAGCCTTAATTTCCTATGGGACAAGGTTGTGCACTATAATTACCTATGGGAGATGATTATGGTGGGTTATCATGAATCAAGGGTGATAATTCACCCTAAAATTTGGGTAAAAAAGGACCTAGCCTACAGCTTCAAGTTTGTTCGAGTGGACCCATGTTCGCTCGAGCGAACCTCATCCAAAAAGTTGATCGCTCGCGTGACCCCTTGCATTCGCTTGAGCGGTGGTTTCAAAAGAGTTCGCTTGAGCGGACCCATGTTCACTCGAGCGGACTCCATCAAGAGAGGTGATCGCTCAGGTAGTCCTTCTGATCGCCCGAAGGAGTGTTCCAGGAAGGGGTTTGCCCGAGCGAACACTCCAGAATTCCTGAATTTTGGAATTCCCATGTGTTCTTCCTTCCATTTCATCTCACACCTTCTTCTATCACAAAACCTACATAATGGAGCCTCCTTGCTCCCATTTACCACATTTTAATCCTTCCATTAACTCCATCAATTAATTCATCAAACAATCTAACCCATTCATTTCATTAAAAGTAGAATCATCAAGAGAGAGTTTCATTTGAATCAAAGGCAACTAACAACATGTAAATCCAAATTTAAGATTATACTTGCCTCAAATAGAGCTTTCCAAATCTTCTTTACACACTCTAGCTCAAAAGAACCCAAGAACCCCCAAATTACCAAACCCTAGATACGAATACACATGGAAAATGGCAAAGAATATGCATGTATGATTAACCATGAGTTCCTTGACTCTTTTCAACTCAAAATCTAAACAAAAAGGGTTTGATGCCTACCTCTTAACAAGAATTTCAAATTTGGAGAAGATAGGAGGTGGTGGAGAGGTTCTTTGTCAACAAGGAAGAGAGGAAGATGAAGAGGAGTCCTCTCCTAGCTCCCAAGTGCACATGCCAAGACCTCTTGATGATTGAGAAAGAGAAAAAGAGAAATGAAGTAGAGGAAAAAAGAAGTAAGAGGAGCTCCTTAGCAACAAGGAAGATGGGCCAAATGGGATGGTTATTGAAGAAGATATAAGGGATAAGGTTCCCTTTTATAAGGAAGCCCCCCACTTACTAGTATTTTCATAAAGAGTCAAATGGGGGTCCACTTGTTCAATGGTTGGTTAAAAGAAGTAAAGTCTAATACGAAAATCGACATGCTCGTCGAAATACAAGCGATGACGCGAAAATGGCGTGCAAATAATGCAAAATGAAAAAATTAATAATTACGAAAAAGCCCTTGACTCTACTCAACCAAGTCAAATCGATTCCAACTCACCTATCCAAAGTTCAAGACTCAACTAACTCAACTTATAAAGACCAATTAACACTAATTACCATAATTAGTAACTAAGCACAATTAATTTAGCTAAAATATGATTAATTAGCACTAAATAAGGTTAAATTGGGTCGGGGTGTAACAGGTTGTGACCTTGATCCTTGACACTAATCCATCATCTATGGATTGGCAATAGTATAGAAGGATTGACTGAAGATTTTATATAATTGTAACTAGTCATTTAACAGTATGAACTTAGGATGATTCAATCAAGCAGTGAATATCACTCTAAATAAGATCAATTGGGCGTTTTATCTAGACCTGCCTAAGGCGGACGTGCTGCCCCAACACATAACATTGATAGAACGAACTTAGAAAAGGCAGGGTCATGGCATTACTTTGAAGCCCCCTCTAGATTCTAACTAGTTTAGGCAATGTTTGTTTTTCAAGAGATAAAGTGATTAATTCTAATGGTTGATTTTTATACTTCATCCATGTTAAATTGGTCACAACATTTGAAAAGGTAAGGTGTGATCTTCTACCAAAAAATCAGAGTGTGATGTCAAACCTCTCTTACATCGGGTAAGGCAGAGGTAGGGGTGTTCATGGTCCGGTTGAGCCGAGCTGAGACATATCAAGGCTAGGCCTGACTTAAGAAACATAGGCCGGCCCGTATCAGGCACAACTCCATCACGGGCCGTAAATGTCAACTTGAGCCCACCCATCTAGTTAATCAGGCTGGGCCACGCCAAGCCAGGCTTTCTAGAAATTATTTGGACAACTTATCTCTAAATTAAAAGAACTCATTACTTGGGCCGGGCTTGGGGCTTTCTACCACTTAATCCAGGCCAGGACCGTTTTGGGTTGGCCCGGCCCAGGAACACCCCTAGGCAGAGGGCCACTTAAGTGGATCAATCCTTAAGGCCAGAGAGGACATGCCCATGGATGTGTGGATCCATCGTCAAAGTCCACTAATGTATGATGCCCAATGGACCTCGTTTACCAATTGCATTAAAAGATATTTGATTGGAAAATACTGGGAATTTCTCTCTTAGCAATTCCCACTTTACGTGGGGCCCATCTGAATGCTTAGGCAACGAGAATAAGTAAATGGATGGATAAAATTGAATGTGGATTGTATTTTTATATTGGTTGGATCAAATGATTATTATCATTGGGGCCTTTATAATAGCTTTTAACAGTGAAAATATTATTGCGATTAAATCAAATTAAAGATGAATAATAGTTGAGTCAATGTCAAACTGGAGTTGGTGCCACTTCTCTTAAAGACTTTTTGTTTGTTTGTATAATTGAATACAAAGGAACTATAAGACTCCTATTATTAAAAAGTGGTTTTAATTAAAGAAAGAAAAGTGAATTTTCAAAAATGACCATCAAATATCTCTTTATTAATGGTAAATGAATAAATGGGAGATGGAGAATCGATACCTCGACATCACCCTAGTGATTCAGATTTTAAAAAAGTGAGGGCTGCATTTACATCTTCATCTTATATCCTTCACCTCTCACCACATATCTCCTTCACCATTCACCTCTTTACTTCATTTTAGTTCCACCATCGAGTAGTATCAATCTAGCGAAAAGAAAATTCATATGTATTCTAGCCAAGAGAGCTCAGGCCATAAGAGAGCCCACGCACACGCACACGCACACACGTAAGAATAGAGCAGCATAGTTAGAGATCAATCCCTAGGCGATTGATTTAAAGACTATTTGCCAATTGAGCAATTCCTGATTCTCAATAATTATACATGAACCCTACCTAGGAAAGTAGAAAGTGGGGTCATGTAGAACGTTCCCGGTATAAGAAAGCTGCACTGTGGTGCAGACGATGGGGACTAATTCGATCTCTTTTCATGGGGTGTAACAATCTTACCGTCGTGTTTCTACAACTTTTTTGAGAGACATTCGATTCTGAGATACGCGTCAGGACCTAGTTGACCTAGTTGTTCGAGTTATCGTATATAAGCAGTTTGCAATTTTAATCTGCAGAAGTAATTCTCCCAACGGAATGGAGAAGAGAGAGAATTCAGAATTGCAATGTGCCAATGGTCCTGAAGTGCTTTTTTTTTTTTTTTTTTTTTTTATAAATCATCTAGAGCTTTCTCCTTCAAATACGTCAGTTGATCTACTGAACTCGATTCTTATTCGCAAATCACATTTTTTTTATCCTATTCTTTTTTCTTTTTTTTTTTGGTTTTTGTAGCTGAAATTATGAATACCGATGTGCAATAATGAGATACCACAATTAACATCTCAGTACAACGAACTCATCTAAAATTTATTCCATCCTGAGAGTACTCTAATGTTGAATTGATTACATATAAAAACATAACTAATTGCATTGAAGTTAATTATGTATTTCAAATGTGATCAATCTAACAATGGTTCTTACCCAGAGCAAGTGATTTTTATTTTATATTATGCTTATATGTTGATAGTTATGTGATATGGGGACTTAAAATTCATGAGTTGTGAGCTCCACAAAGAGGGGAAATCCACAAGTGAGCACCCTTATATGAGGGTCGAGCACTCCCATTTTTTTAGCACATGAGACCCTCTATAATAAATCCAATACCCTCTCAGTCACTATGCCAGCATGAGTTGACAAAAGCCCAAATCTTACACTCATCCAACTATTATTCACTATTGGATTAAATCAAATAAATTCATGCCTTTTTTGAAACTTAAAAGCCATTAATCAAAGAAATAAGAGGATCTAATGAGATAGATATTTTGTTTATCCCTTGATCCTATTTAGATCTTTCGATCTCCGATCCCCAGCTTCCTCAGCTTCCCCATAAATGACATAGCTCCACTTGAGACAAACAAGGGTCATGTGCTCGCCAATGATGGTTATGGAGGTTGCTTGGCAGAGGGTGGCCCGTGAAGTATGTTTTCAGAAAGCTGTATGGACTAAAAAGTTACACTTCTTTACCTTTCATGGATCTCACACGAAGACAGTAAAAAAACAAAAAATATCATGGATCTCACGCGAAGACACGTGGTTTGCATCATTTTTCCAAAGCATGGGGGTTGGGGGGTGGGACCCACATGCTGGTCCATCCGAATGGACCCCACACACCACTCTCCCCCTTGAATTTCACGTGGCCCTTGGGCTTTGTACCCATCACCCATCTAAATGAATTGGACAATTGGATTAAATGTACCACCATATGATTGACCTGTATATCATTAAACTCATGGAGTCCAGATGGAGATGATAACGTTTATGAGCGGGACTGATTTTTTTTACAGAGATGAAGGGCCGGGAGATCTTTGGTTCCCCCAAGGTATGGTCTCAGGTGGGGCCCTACGTTGAGGTGCGCATAATCTTCTGGTACATGAGTCTTGATCATGAGGCGCATGAGTGGTCTGTAGATGTTAGGATTTTATACTACCCCCATGACCCATATGCTTAGAGATTTACAATTACCAGACGTGAAACTTTCACAACATCACGAAAAGTTTAAACTTTTTTCAAGAGGATTTAGTTGGCCTTTAGTTTCATGAGCCGAAGGCACGTGCTTTTGTCGTCTCCTTTACCTTTATCCGGCAAACATCGAGTAAGATTTGAACTTGAGGGGAAATTATTGAACCGCGAATGGACAGCACTTCAGATCAGTGGGGGCCACTTTTGATCGTGCAGTCCTTTTCAAACTCTTGTCATCTCATGATTAGTACAAGGCCAAGACTTACACTCATCAATTCATTCACCATTGAATTGAATCTCAAAATAATACTTAAAAATGTACGGTTGGATTGGTTTCAATGGATGTTGATCAAAAGTTATCATTTTTAGTATTTGGTACTATTGGCTTATGTCCTATTCATATATGGACCATTGGTAGTGGTGAATTAGACTAAATTAAGTTTATGCCTATCGGGAGATTCAAGGTTTCTATCACAAAAGCAATTCCTATAAATTCACCTTGTTTATGTCTAATATATACAATGATAAATCAATAGTAAAATGCCATGATAACTGTAGTTTTTATTTTCTTTTTGAATTTGACATATTAATTTTCTTTAAACCATTTTCAATTTCATAGCTGAAAATTAACTAATGTCATTAGAGTCGTTTGACTCTGATCCTTATTTTATTAATTTTTTTTTTTTTACTTTTCTGCCATGGATATATCAAGGGATCCAAATGTAAAAAATTAAAAATCTCATACATATAAAAACCTAGACTGTTTTCTTATCTAGACTTAGATCCCATGATATCATGGGTTCAACTTTTTACATTTGGATCCCATGACTTTTGGGATCCAGGCCAAAAAGTAAAAGAAAAATTATGGGCCAGAGTCAAACGAATTTGGTGACATTAGTAGATTTTCAGTTATGAAATTAGAGAAACATGATTTAAGGGGTATTAGTATGTCAAATCTCCTAGTTTTTTCCATGGACATGAAGAAAAAATCGTAGTAGGTGCCTTGATTACATTCTGTCACGCGGCCTCCATTTTTCCTCCCTAGTAGAAATCATTGGCATAGATAACACAGACAGTGAATATTGGATTTCCTTTCCTATACGATTGATGTTGATGCTGTTGTTGAAGTTGAGAATGGACTATTGGCTTTTTTTTTTCCAATTAATTGGGTGGTTATTTTATAGGGGGATTCGGCGACGGGTCCCTGAACATTTCACTTTATTGCCTTAGGTCCACAATCTTTTCTTACAGTGTGATAAGTCTTTTTTCCATATTTGGAAACCTAAAATGTCGAATTTACCCTTTCTTCAAATCATATCCCATGATTAGTGGGATAAGCCAATAATAATGGTCAAATACCATTAAATTAGGCATGATTAATAAAATTCCACTAATGAGATTTTCAAATAAATTTAAAAAAAACACAAATAAGTTTCAAAAACAGGAAACAAATTTCAAAATAAATTTCTAAAAATGAAATAAATTTAAAAAATGCACATAAAATTCAAAAGAACGCAAATAAATTTCAAAAAATGAAATGAATTTAAAAACCCCAAATAAATTTCAAAAGAAAGCAAATAAATTTTTAAAAAAATCAATAAATTTCAAAAGAACGCAGATAAATTGAAAAAGACACAAATAAATTTCAAAAAATATAAATAAGTTTCAAAAGATGAAAATCAATTTTAAAAGATCCAAACACATTTCAAAAGATCCAAATAAATTTTAAAAAAAATATAAATAAATTTCAAAAGGCTCTAATAAATTTCAAAAGAAGTAAATAAAATTAAAAAACACAAATACATTTGCTAAAACTAAGACATCGCCGGATTTCCAAATTAGCGAATAATGTGACAAAAAACTCAAGTCTTTTTGTCAAAAACTAAGTTAAATTTATTTCAAAAAATGCAAATAAATTTCAAAAGACAGAAATAAAATTCAAAAACACAAATAAAAATGCCAAAAACTCATATAAACTTGTTTATAACTCAGATAGATTTGTTCCAGAACTCAGATAAATAGCGTAAAACTCGGATAGATTTGTCTAGGACTCAGATAAATTCATCCAGAACTCGAACAGATTTGTCCAGAACTTAGATAAATTCATCCAGAACTCAAATAAATTTATCTAGAACTCAGACTGATTTGTCCAGAACTCAGATAAATTAGCCAAAAACTCAGATAAATTTGTTTAGAACTCAGATAAATTTGCATAAAACTCAAATAAATTTGATAATCTATATGAAATACTCAGATAAATTTGACAGAAACTCATATAAATTTGTTAAAACTCAGATAAACTTGAAAAAAACTTAGATAAATTTTACAAACACTCAGATAAATTTCATTAAAACTCATATAGATTTGTCAAAAGACTTAGATAAATTTTTCACGAGTTAGGTCAACTTGGGCTTGACCCAAACTGGATTGGCTGGCTACTGGGCTTTTTCTGCAAACGGGTCGGGCTTGATCCAACCTAACCTGCACTGGAACCGACCCAAAAGGGTCTTCTTCCTCCTTTGTTTCTCTGCAACAGGAACCGAAATCATTCCTCTTTCGGTCTTCTTCTCCTTCGACGATAATGGTGCAACATCGCTTATTCTCCGGCGACGGGGGCGGCACGCAGCAGTGGCAGCAAAGACGCCGGAGGTGGGGCCCAGCGAAAAACATTTTGCGGTCGATCCCCACTCTCTGTTCTCCGGTGACACGTAGTCTTCTTCTCCGACAGCGACAGTAACAGAAAACCCTTGCGGTTTTCTTACTTGCACTGGTTCTGTTGCAATCTTCTGTGACCAGAACAGAGTGCTCTGAAACCAGTCTCTGTTCCGCGATCGTGACCTACCAATCGACCTATCGATCTTCGCATGATCAGCGGCACTTTCGAAGTCCAATTCAACAGTTCTCCTCCAATCACACCAAACAACAACAACCTATTTCTTCGTCTGCAATGGCAGAAACGGGTTCCTCTGTTCTGGGCGATCAGTTTGGATTAGATGTTTTTACAGAGACGCAGATATCAGATCTGTGACTAAGACGATCTTTGGTTCAGACTTTGCCTAGCAATGAGGAGGGGAAACAGAAGATTTGAAAATTTAAATTTTCAAAATTTTATGCCTAAAATGGTTGAAAGGGTAAATCAGTCAAGAGAATTGAATCCAGGGACTTCTGGCTGCAAACAGTCTAGCTGTTTGGACCAGAGCCCTTGAAAAGAATTCCTCTGGACTGGAGGCTGGAAACATTCAATTCTAAGGACCTTTGGCTAATTATCTCTATTTTATACACTATTGTTTTCTTCCCCTGCTCTTTCGTACTTTCGTTTTATATGCACACATTTGTGACGGAAATATGGGTCGAGTTCTCATGTTTCCTAATTGCAGTGTATCATGGTGGCTATTGATAACAAATTGGGGTGGAGAAGACAGGAAACTTATGTGGCATCTAAATTTAAGTGCAGCCCCATAAGGTCAAAACATGGTGCCAAGATAAGCCATCTGCTATATTGAAGTGTTAAACTGCTTGCAATTTGGGAACATCCAAATACACATTTAGGCCCCGTTCTTTTACTAGAATTCATAGAATTTATGTCTGGTGGTTGTCTGGGAATTTCAAATGCTAGTATTTGAAATGCTGTCAAATTCTGGAATTCTAAATTTGTTGTTTCATTCATGGCCTGAATTCTTGCTTGAGCTCCCGGAATGTCGTCGTCCCTCTCCCGGAATTCCTATGCTAAGTGAGATTTCCAAATCCTCCTTGTTAAAGTGGTTTTTCAAATGCTGGGTTTTTTGGGATTTTAAATGCCTAGAATTTCAAATGCTCAGGAATTCTGGTAATGAAACACAGAATTCCTGACAGGAATTCTGAATTCCTAGACAGCCTGAATTCCTGTTAGGAATTCTAGTAAAAGAACAGGGTCTTATACTATTTTATGTTATTCATTCTCCATGTACTCATGATTTGGATTTTGGAGTATGTGTTTCAGGTGTACCCAGTCTCAAACGATCAGAAAGAGTAAAAAAAAAAAAAACGAACGGATTGATGATTGAAATTGTTTAAAGACCAATCTTTGGAAACATGGCAAGATCTAATTCATGACGAACAAACACAATTAATGCATAAACAAACGAACCATATAAACTCCCCATCATAGGTTACAGCAATGCCTTCATCCTTTGCATGAATTACACTGCTTACATATCTCGCACTTCCAATTCATAATACACGTCGAGACAACGTTTAGTTGCTTTATAATGGATGAGGAAAACACACACTAGAGCAACCTGCCTTTTTTTATCTCATTGGGCGTAGTGTGTATTTAAAACTAGGCTGTGTTCCTTTGTCAGTGTTCCACACAATAAAGCCTTTTCCGGACTGGTTCAAACTTCGAACCAACGATTGATGCTGACTGTTTCGGTGACTATGATTTTGCAAATAATTTACCTAACTGAGAGCTGACTTGATGATGGTGACAAAGTTGTTGGTTGGGGTTGCCTTTTTTCTTTGTATTTGGGATGGACTAATCCGTCTGGACTAAGAGAAAAGCTAGGCCTTGTAGTTTCAATGTGATAGTACAGTTTAGAACTTACAATCTTCAAATATAAACTGTAGTCTTAGGCCAACTAAGCTACCATTGAGATTGCGATTACCTTACTAGAGTAAGATGTATTAAAGTTCTACTTCTTTATTAGACTAGCAAAAGAGAGTTAATTGCCTGCAAGCAGTTTTGCAAGGGAGGCCAGGTAGGAACTAGAGTAGGAGGCGCAAGCATGCAATTGGGCTGTGTTGATGTTTTTCATTGACTCCTTTCTCGTTGTTTCTTTTTTTTACCACCATCAATGGTGTGCAACGACCGCTTGGCAATTGACTTTATCTTATATTGACAGTTAGCGTGGATGATTCCAGGTGGGCTCGTTAACTGACTTGATCCAAAAACATTTGCTTGTGCATAATTATGGGCAAGTGCCATATGAATGGATGTGGGACAAGTCCACTCAAGTCCATGACTTCTTCCTGGATGAAAATTCGTGTCGGTTCACCTCATGATGCAACAGGCCCAACCCAAAATATTCAAATAGGGTCCAACCCAATTTATTCAAGTTGGGCTCAAAAGACCAAGGTCTGATTTTAGCGGCCATAATTGTGTATGGATATGGAGTTTAATATTACTCTCCTATGATGTTGATTTTTCCTTCTAAAATAGAGTTGTTAAATTTGTGGGCTGTGGATCAAAAGGGTTAGAACATGTGATAAACACCATTTTTGATATCTGGGTCCATTATAAGTGGATCTTCCCATCCCCCTATGTCCGACGATATGTGGGATTCTAGGTGGGCCCCAGCAGCTGATATGCATGATAAAGCCGTGCACACTGGATGCATAGAAATATTACCCTATATATGCATGTCTTTTTTCCAATATTCTTCTGTCTTTTATCTTAACTATTTCCTTTTAAATGTTCTGATCCGATGAGACAAGGCTCTTCATTCCTCGTTCAATTTGTGAACATTTTCACTTCATATACTTTCAAGCATGGATTGTTACCGTAACTGGCTGTCTTAGGATTGTAATAACAGAGAAATTCTTCCCATCTGTTTTGACTCTTTTATGTTAGGACCACCTTTAATCAATCCAATCTAACCACACAAATCGTCCCTTTTGAATTTGCATCAATCCATGCTTTACATTGATCTGGTGCCTGTTAAATTTTATCATACCAAAATTGAACAAAATTTAAATTTCTAAAGACTTAAAACTAAGGATCAATATATTCTATCCTGATAGCTCATAATTTCCTCTTATAGGTCCCAATTTTTTCATCTCTCTTTGTGGTGCCACCAGGTGGTCTCGCTAAAATAGGTACTTCCTTTCAAAGAAAAAATAAGCCAGGCCCATTATATATAACTACAGAAGATTCCCACAGCTGGTTTAATGGCATCTGTTGTAGCATCTGTAGTCCTGTAGACTTGATGAATTGGGTTTGCTGGGGTAGTAAGTTCTCGACTGAGGTGTCCATGACAATCTGTACGATGTGATTTGGATGGTTTGGATTAAGGTAGATCTTAGTAATGGGATTATGGTTCGTTTGCTTATTCCGCATCAAATGCCTTCAGATTTCATAGTAAAAATAAAGGATGATTAAAGAAGTCAAAAATATAATAAGTTGGAGATATAAGGAGGTGATGACTGACTCTTCATTTTCTACCAAAATATAGGCTATTTGTTCTACTAAATATGTGGCTGAGGGTCCCAACCCGTAGCTGAGTTCTTTAGGACATGGGTACATGAGTGGGAATATGCGAGTCAACAGTATAGCAAAAGACAAATAATATATAAATGTGGGTTGTTGAGGTCAATGTCCACCATCACTCTTGAATGGTCATAATTGTGATCGAGTCCTCGTCCTCATTATAAAATTATTGTTGTGTCGTTTCCAAATCACTAATTGGTTTTAAGATAAGTGGTAGCTCAATGGGGTGTAACATCCTATATGGGTGAGGATCACTGGCGAAGCTTTCCATTTCGCCCCCGCCAAAGAGGCCGAGCCATCACACGGGGAAAGACAGTCCCACACAAGTGAGAAGGGAGTCTATATGGGAAGATATTGTATACCTAGGGTTCAAATTCTAGACGGCCAAGTAAGAATTATTTTTTATTACGACTCTAATAAAAAGCAGTTCTCCGACGAAATGAATTAATAACTGAGGCGACATTACAAAATTGCCCAAAATCCACGATCAAAGAGCGCTTGCAGGGGAAACCAACCAAGTTGACCTGCTTACATTTTCTATGATATGGGCTTTATATCTAGTGGGCATATTCTTATAAAAAAAAATAAAAAAATGGGCATCTTCAACCAATGAGAATTGGAAGAATGTCTCTTATTCTCTCACCTTGGTGAGATCCCATCCGTCCATGATGTCCATCTAATGTGATTAGTGGCGGACCCAGGATTTTTGTTTAGGTGGGGCTAAACTTTTGCTAGAATTTTTTCACATTAATAATAGCTAAAGAAAAAACTTGGTTCAACTCTGTTCATTTCTCTCCACATCTAAAAAAGACTCACACAAGGGTTGAAAATTGTAAACTTTTGAGGCCCATAATTAAGGATTAGGATGATCGAATAATGAGGACCATTATTGGCACACCTCTGCTCCATACCAAGACCATTATTGGCACCCACACAGGTTGCCGTTTGAAAATATCTCTCTCTCTCTCTCTCTCTCTCTCTCTCTCTCTCTCATATTTGCATCCACACAAAATAAAGCATAAATAGTCCATCAATGATAGTAATGAGAATAATAAAATTTTGACATGCAGCACAGTTGGAAGATGCTAGTGTCCCTGAACCACGAGGTTGAGGGCAAGTCATGTAATCAATCAAAATACAAAATAATGATGATGATCACAACATGATTCAGCATTAAGCCTGATGCAATTTCAAATGAACAAATACTAATTGCTAAATGATAATCACAACACTACTATCAACTACTCATGGGAAGACACAAACTCCAATCAAACAAGAAATATAAATGAAGTCAAATAATATTGCCCAACCCTTATCCATGATTGACAAATCTCACTCATTCATAGATTAAACAAGAACACAAGATTCAAAAAAATAAAAATAAAAAATAAAAAAAATCAAGTAATGTAATAAAGAGAACCACAAATAAAAAGCCCTAAAGTAACATAATCCTAACCGGACTGCAGAAGCATAAAGATCATAGTCTATTCATCTATTTCCACCCCCTGCTCTTATGTTTCACTCTTCTATTCCACAATATAATCGCTGGATCACCAACACAACAAAAGGCTTAGGGTGAATTCAAATGTTCCCTTAAAACTAGTGGAAAGAACACTTCAAATGTTCACGATATCTGATTGCCCACGCGGAATGGGAAAAAGGGTCCACCACAGGAATGTAGTCCCCCCATTTCCACCCGTTATTCCGCCAGCTTAATAGGGTGCATCCAAACACACCCTTCCAAACAGTAATTGGAAAAAACCAAATAAAAATCCTAACTTTTCCCATCACATAAGAATTCAAACATAAATTAAAAGAAAAAAAAATAGAACCCTAACATCTCTGTCACAAATCTCACTCATTCATAGATTAAACAAGAATACAAGATAAAAAAAAAAAACCCAAAATGAAGTAATGTAATAAAGAGAGCCATCAAACATAAATAAAAAAAAGGAACCCTAACTTCTTTATGCAATGCCCAAAATAATGAATGGAATCATTAATCATAGAAGATAGGGAGAGAAGGGGGGAGAGGGAGAGAGAGAGGCGACAATGACAGTCACATAGAGAGAGAGAGTCCATAGAGAAAAATGCAGGGGGAGAGAGAGAGGCAACAGAGAGAGAAGGGGATAGACTTACCTGAAGCCGAACGAGGAACGATTGTCACAACCTATCAGCCTCACAAGCGTCCAAAGAAAAGCGAAGCACCCAAAGGAAGAAGCCAAGAAGCCATAAAGGGCTAGCTAAGGCCTGAGGTTGAGAGGAGTGAAGACCAGAAGAACAATGTAGGGTTTTTTTATCCTCTTCATTCATCGTTTTTTATATGGGGCGATGGACTTAAAACATATGGGGCATGGGCTTTTCTTCATGTGGGGCGTGGGCCAGTAGCCCAATAGAACTTTAAAGGGTTTTTCAAATTTGACTTGGGGCGGCTGCCCCAAATACAACTAACGTGGTTCCAGCCACTGAATGTGATCATTTTATACTGTGAATGTTGACATAATAAGGGGGAGTCTGGATCTGCTGTTGTGGGTATCTTGCAGCACATGCGGTGAACTCCATCATATCCTTTGTAGAAGAAGATCGCAGAATTTGGTATTTAGTAGCCATACTAAGAACCTAATGATTGAGTTTGTGAAAATAGCCACTGTTTTTAATTTATATCAACCATCATATTACCATGGAAGATGAGATAAAATAGATTAAATGCATTATAGGATTCTTTTTCTTAGATTTGAGATAAAGAAGCTTGGAGAATTCAAACACGACTTTATTTTGAACATTAATGCTATACTATGGTCCTATTGGCCTATTTTTTTGTTCTAAAAGTAGGTAGGTGATGTCATTTGATGGAAAAGTTTAACATGATCAATTGCAACCCAACGTATTGCCACAATATTAGAGAAAAATTCTTATGTGATGAAATGAAAAATGAGAAATCTTTGAACAATTTTTTATTTTCTTTGTTTTTATAACTATTTATATATAATTTAATTGGCATGATTTGCAGTAATCCCTTTTGATTAGGGTTTGATAAATATTTCTATTTCTGCAGATGTTTAGGGTGTTATAACGAGTGTTGTGAAGAAAGATGAGGGAGATTTTAAGGCAAAGGCCTTTTGGTGAGTATTCTGATGGATATGTCTTTCCCATTGCGAATCTTGAGTAAGTTGTTATCCTATTCAATAAAATGTCTTCCTTTACCACCTATTCCATATCAGATAATTATGATGATGATGATGATGATGATTTAACACATTTCTCATTTAAAGTTGTCGATTTTCTACTGTGTAGTTGATCACATTCTTGAAATGCAGGGTTTCGTGTGTCAAGTGCGAAAGGTAAAAAAATCCTAACCCTTAGACAACAAGGGTCCACATCCAAAAGATGGAGGCCAAAAATTGGATGGTTAGGATCTTCCACTTTATGGTCTGCTCATCATTGTCCTGATCTAAGTGACAACATTGGCCATGGTCTTCAATATGGTGTTCAATATAAAGTTTTCTGGTGAGTTTTAGAATTTTCATTTGTGGATGGTTTGCTCATCATTGTCCAGTCTGTGTGATGCTGTCCATAATAGGATTCTTTCATGTTAAACTACAGACTTCTTCCATATGAATTGGTGTGAACTGGCACTTGAATGCCCTATTGCTTCAATAATGATAATAAAATGTGAAGTTTTAGTGAATTATGTGTATTTTTTTTTTTTTTTGTATTAATGATTGATTTGATTTATTGTGGTGGTTGGGTTCTCTGTGAAATAATTTGATAGCTAATATGAAGGACTTATTGTGGTTTGATTTCTTATTTAGAGCTGAGTTACATTTATGAGGTCTATTTGCATTTAAGTACTATTTTGGATTCCAATTTTTCCAATTTTGACAAGTTTTAATTGATTTTGACTGCTGTACTTGCAATAATGTATCCTATTATGGAGAGCACTCATAACTGTACAAATCTATTTGGCATAGGAGGAGTTAAAAAAAAAAAGCAAGAAAAAATAGGAGTCTCCTTTCCTTTTTCTTAAACGATTATCTCCATCCCAATCCCCTTCTTCAAAACTGATTAGCTCTCCTCCATATTCTTTAAAGGAAAATAAAAACTGGTTTGATCTGCACCTTTTGGTATACATGGTGGTACATTTACATTTGATGCATATGGTATACAACAAACTAGATTTGAATTGACCCAAGCTGTGTAAATAGATTGCTACTCACACCAAATGTCCTGGTTTACTAATTTTGACTTGTGAATTATTTATATTGTTGATTATAATCAATACCGTTAACATAATAAGGGTAGATTTTAATTGAGCCGAGCTGTGTAAATAGATTGCTACTCGCGGCAAATGCTTTGGTTTACTAATTTTGACTTGTAAATTATTTATACTGCTGATTATTATCAATTCCCTTAACAAAATAAGGGATGACTTTAATTTTATTCTACTACATATGATCTTGCAAATGATGGCCTATACATTGACATCACCCATGACTGATTCGATAATCCTTTGTCTTTATTAATTATTGGATAAGAATGATATCTCATTGGCCTTGCCTAATGCCTATGCTCAATACGGGCATTTTTGCTAGTTATATATATATATATATATATATATATATATATATATATATGAAAGGGACTATTTCCAATTAAAAAATTTGAGAAATCAGCCCCTATTGATTTTGACTATAGATTTAGAGTTGACCCTCTTTGCATGAAGAGTCGCCCTTCCTCTCTCTTGACTGTCTCTTCTCTTTACCCTAACGAATTTATTTTGACTATAGATTTAGAGTTGACCCTCTACGTTTCAGATTAATGAGTTTAGATATAGTACTTACTCTCTCTTTCTACGGCTTTCCTCTCAAGATTAATCATTTTTCTCAACATTTCAGAGTAGCTGATTTACAAGAATATTTAAGAATGGAAAGAAATTATTTTGGTTTTTTTCTGTGTGATTTGTTATCTCTAACTTACTTCGATTTCTATCTATTTGCTTTTGCATGATGTTGAGGGCTAGTAGTTTCTTTGCATAACTGTGTTGAATAGGTTGAATCTCTTTGAGATCATATAACCCATGAGGATTAGATTATATGAACTTATTTTGTTTTTCTTTCATTCTATAATATCTCTTGAATGGTGTGGAAGGAAATTAAAATTCGATTCTGAACAAGAAAAACACCAATTTCTTCCACATTTTAGAAAAATTATTGGGTCACAAAAATATTTTTGACTTCCTAATCTATCTCTTACTTCTCCAACTATGCATCATCCGATGTAAATATCCCTAGCAAAATTGTTGGGTCTCACAAATATTTCTAGGGCCTTAATCTTTTTCCTTACTTTTGTACAATATATTAGTAGAAAATGAAGGTAGTGATTCATAAAAGGGGAAAGAGCATAGTGATTAATGTGTATCTTGATAATCTTTTCCAATAAATTTATTTGCTAACGATATTTTATATTCATAAAACAACTTAATAATCGATATAGTAGTGGTTAGTAATATCATATTGAAAATGATTTCCATGGACTATTTCAATAATTCCATCAATTTATATGTTGTTAAAGCTAGACTAGGGCTTAACAGGAATCCCCTGATATTGACATTGGGTCAAAATTTACTGCAAATTAAATGTCATATTCTATTTATAAAATCAAAATTATTATCTTTAATTTTTAAAAATTATTAATATTATTTTATAATTATTTAATAAATTATATTGCCGCTGCTAAACACGGGTGCATTTTGCTAGTGGCTTATATGAAAGTGGGCAGATCCCACAAATGAGAAATGAAAAAATGCCTCTCATTCTCTCTTACCCGAGTGAGGTCCCATACGTTTATGTCCATGTTCTTTATCTTTTTATTGGATGTGAACGAGTCTGGATTGCCTGTTGTTATAAGCTCACTGTGAGTGGGCGAATGGGGGCGCGTCATGTGTGTTCTGGGGTGGTGCATGGACGTGGGAAATTAGTCCCCTCACATCAAATAAACTATAATAATAATAATAATAATGATGACTATGGGAAGACCAACCGTTCTTTGCTTATGGGCAGTGGTATCAGTTGACTTTGACTCTCTCCACAGAAAGGAGGAATTGTATAAGGGGACCTGAGCATATTTTGTAGGGCCTCTTATTTTTTAATTTGAGATGTCATATTGAGACAGATGGATATAGACAGGGAATAGATTTCCATTTCTATTTCTATTTGTTTTTTTTTTTTTTTTTTTTTTTTTCCATCTTTGACACTAATTTGTAATTAGGAATTAAAACTCATCTCATAACTACCCTAACTGAAAACGAAAGTATTATTATTAATGAAAAAAGGAAGACCAATAGTCTATAAATTAACCAGAAAATTATTCAGAAAACAAAGTCAATATAGTCCATACTCATCTTCAACACCAGCAGCAACAGCAGGAACAACAAAATAAAACTAAAACTTTTATCAGGGCCAGAATACCTCACAAATAAACGAATGTACCCTGGCCAGAATTCTGTACGAATATATAAGCGAATTTGATCATCCACATTTACAATCTTTACATGCCTCATGCCCCGTGTCCCAACAGTTCTTGATCATTTCATTAGTTATGCGATACGAATAGCGTCCCACTTCCGAACACAAAGCATTGCAACTCTTATGTCTGATGTAACTGGCTATGGCCTTGCAACATTTCTCGTTCGCTACTCCAGCGCACCTTGCCAAACCGTTGCAATGGGCCACGTCGCTGAGGATCACCAGTGCAAGCAGAAAGGTAGAAATCGCCATGCCCCTACCGCTCCCCATTTCCCTGCAACTTGAGATGTTCTTATTAGGCGTTGTGGTCTATGCATTAATGTATTTAAAAGTTGGCTTTGCTCCTAAGTAAATCTTTCACATGGATTGATGTTGACCAGTCTGGTGGTTTGAGTTGTTTAAGTTTACTTTCGTTACATACCAGCCTAGCAGGTGAAAGTCAACTGCACCACAAACCACAAAAAATTTTGGAGGATATAGGAACTAAAGCATTCTTCAATTTTATTTGGAGTCTCTTTTTTTTTTTTTTTTTCTTTTATAAACCCCAAAATTTTTAAATAAGTGTTTTGAGTAAAATGACACTTTTACCCATCTCTTTATCCATAAATATAGCTAAGAAGATCAGCTTCATAGCTAAATTAACTATAGCTGTGAATTAGCTAAGTTTTCTTGCCCAAGACGAGGGCGTGTGTAAATCATTAAGTAGAGAACACAGAAAAGATTATATCAAATATAGCTATGAAGATCAGCTTCTAAACTAAATTAACTTACTTGACAACTGAATATGCTGGGTTATGCTGCAAAGGATTTGGATAGTGAAAGCCGTCAGGTAGAAAGAAAATTTGAAGATAAATATGTTCATAATGATTGGCTTAAATCATTAAGTAGAGAACACAGACAGATTTTATCAAATATAGCTATGAAGATCAGCTTCTAAACTAAATTAACTTACTTGACATCTGAATATGCTGGGTTATGCTACAAAGGATTTGGATGGTGAAAGCCGTCAGGTAGAAAGAAAATTTGAAGATAAATATGTTCATAATGATTGGTTTAAATATGTGAAAAAACAAAAGATCCGGAAACCATAAGCAATTCACTGTCGATTTTAACAAATATAGCTATGAAGATCAGCTTCTAAACTAAATTAACTTACTTGACGACTGAATATGTTGGGTTCTGCTGCAAAGGATTTGGATAGTGAAAGCCGTCAGGTAGAAAGAAAATTTGAAGATAAATATGTTCATAATGATTGGTTTAAATCTTTAAGTAGAGAACACAGACAGATTTTATCAAATATAGCTATGAAGATCAGCTTCTAAACTAAATTAACTTACTTGACATCTGAATATGATGGGTTATGCTACAAAGGATTTGGATGGTGAAAGCCATCGGGTAGAAAGAAAATTTGAAGATAAATATGTTCATAATGATTGGTTTAAATATGTGAAAAAACAAAAGATCTGGAAATCATAAGCAATTCACTGTCGATTTTAACAAATATAGCTATGAAGATCAGCTTCTAAACTAAATTAACTTACCTGACAACTGAATATGCTGGGTAATGCTGCAAAGGATTTGGATAGTGAAAGCCGTCAGGTAGAAAGAAAATTTGAAGATAAATATGTTCATAATGATTGGTTTAAATCATTAAGTAGAGAACACAGACAGATTTTATCAAATATAGCTATGAAGATCAGCTTCTGAACTAAATTAACTTACCTGACAACTGAATATGCTGGGATATGCTGCAAAGGATTTGGATAGTGAAAGCCGTCGGGTAGAAAGAAAATTTGAAGATAAATATGTTCATAATGATTGGTTTAAATCATTAAGTAGAGAACACAGACAGATTTTATCAAATATAGCTATGAAGATCAACTTCTGAACTAAATTAACTTACCTGACAACTGAATATGCTTATGCTGCAAAGGATTTGGATAGTGAAAGCCGTCGGGTAGAAAGAAAATTTGAAGATAAATATGTTCATAATGATTGGTTTAAATCATTAAGTAGAGAACACAGACAGATTTTATCAAATATAGCTATGAAGATCAGCTTCTGAACTAAATTAACTTACCTGACAACTGAATATGCTGGGTTATGCTGCAAAGGATTTGGATAGTGAAAGCTGTCAGGTAGAAAGAAAATTTGAAGAATGATTGGTTTAAATCAGTAAGTAGAGAACACAGACAGATTTTATCAAATATAGCTATAAAGATCAGCTTCTAAACTAAATGAACTTACTTGACAACTGAATATGCTGGGTTATGCTGCAAAGAATTTGGATAGTGAAAGCCGTCAGGTAGAAAGAAAATTTGAAGATAAATATGTTCATAATGATTGGTTTAAATATGTGAAAAAACAAAAGATCCGGAAATCATAAGCAATTCACTGTCGATTTTAACAAATATAGCTATGAAGATCAGCTTCTAAACTAAGACAACTGAATATGCTGGGTTATGCTGCAAAGGATTTGGATAGTGAAAGCGTCAGGTAGAAAGAAAATTTGAAGATAAATATGTTCATAATGATTGGTTTAAATATGTGAAAAAACAAAAGATCCGGAAATCAAAAGCAATTCACTGTCGATCATCAAATGCCTTCACTTTAATCGCAGCTGATTACATCTACCTTTCCTAAATAAAAATGACTAAGTTGAGATATTTCATCCCATGAATGAAATTGGAGGAAAGATATTGTAAAAAAAAATTACTTGGTAAGTTTAGATCTCCCTAACATTACAGGTCGTGTCCGGAATATTCTTTTAGTGCTCCACTGCTCATGGTCCACAGATTAAAATTGCACTGATTAAAAACATCCAAGTCATCCAATTACTGAACTTCTGCTTGTTACATGTAAAATATTGGACATTTTTTTACCATCTTCATGAAGCCCTAGGGGAAAGCATCAAATTGTCAACTAAGCAGGATTTATGAATTGGTGGTCAACCACAGAAGGCTCACCAGATGAATTCACAAAGCACTGCCAGAAAGCTCCATCTTCCTTAATGCATCTTTCTGAATTAACTAAGAACTCTATCTACTATGGAGGTTTCATAAACTACATCAAAAGATTATCTCACCAGCTACCTGGCCCTTTTGCTATATTTCTCCACCATATTTCATGTCTTAGCATGTGAAGTGAAACAAGAAAAAGGTTGGCAGCAAATGAGTAGTAGGCCATAAAAAGTAAGTAAAACCAAAAATTGAGTCTAATCTACACCGCATTGCAAGAAAAAGGATAGAACTGATATGAAACCAGCCTTTTTGGGTGCATGCATAAATAACATATACAGATAGATTCAGTTTAAAACAACAATCACAATCACGGATTATAGGTTAACTTGATAGCTAAAACCCTACTTCTCTACTACAATTTGCGAGATTACAGTACAATTCTAAAGGACTTTGAATTTTATAAGATGCTATCTATAAAAACCTTAAATGGAAATATAAACAGCAACAAAAGGAAGAAAAAAAAAGGTCTAATCTCATGGCATAGTTCTGCAACAAAATCATGAAGGCCATCAAATAACCTGTGGAAAACTAAGTAACTCCCAATCTGAAAGAAGCTAACTACTCTTAGCAGCAGCACAAACATCAGATCAAAGGAACTATGACAGGGAAGAAGATTTGATGATTGATGAATGTGTAACCTTCTTGTCTTTCCAAATCTACCAAAAAAGAAAGGACAAAAAAAATCAAATTCCTAATCACCACAACCAAGCAAACGATCTTCGAACATGTTAAAGAAAACCATCAAGAGACTCCGATTCACCAACAGAAATCTCAATCTCAAACAAGATCAATTGAAAATTTACATTCATCCGATCACGACTCCAAAGATCCATCTCATTTCATACCCAAGCCATCAACAAACCCTAAAAAAACTCTACAAAAAGGAAAAACTACAAGAAGATTGGAGGAAAAAATCAGGAAAAATGCAAAACATCTTCAAGATTGCATTCCATTGAGATTAGTCTGAAAATCCAATCCTTTTTGGTAAAAATGAATAAACAAGTAGCAGATCCGTCCAATCATTCCATCAAGATCTCCATTTCACTCCAAGCCAATCGAAAGGGTATTAAACAAAAAAAACAACTTACAGGCAGTTCAGGAATGAAATCAGACAAGTGAGGAACTTCTTCGCATGAAGATCAGATAGATTCAGTTTAAAACAACAATCACAATCACAATGACGGATTATAGGTTAACTTGATGGCTAAAACCCTACTTCTCTACTGCAATTTGCATTTTAAAGGACTTTGCATTTTATAAGATGCTATCTATAAAAACCTTAAATGGAAATATAAACAGCAACAAAAGTTTTGTTTTTTTAAAAAAAAGGTCTAATCTCTTGGCATAGTTCTGCAACAAAATCATGAAAGCCATCAAATAAGCTGTGGAAAACTAAGTAACTCCCAATCTGAAAGAAGCTAACTATTCTTAGCAGCAGCACTAACATCAGATCAAAGGAACTAAGACAGGGAAGAAGATCTGATGATTGATGAATGTGTAACCTTCATGTCTTTCCAAATCTACCAAAAAAGAAAGGAGAAAAAAAATCAAATTCCTAATCACCACAACCAAGCAAACGATCTTCGAACATGTTAAAGAAAACCATCGACAGACCCCGATTCACCTACAGAAATCTCAATCTCAAACAAGATCAATTGAAAATTTACATTCATCCGATCACTACTCCAAAGATCCATCTCATTTCATACCCAAGCCATCAACAAACCCTAAAAAAACTCTAAAAACAGAAAAAACTACAAGAAGATTGGAGGAAAAAAATCAGGAAAAATGCAAAACATCTTCAAGATTGCATTCCATTGAGATTTGTCTGAAAATCCGATCCTTTTTGGTAAAAATGAATAAACAAGTAGCAGATCCGTCCAATCATTCCATCAAGATCTCCATTTCATTTCAAGCCAATCAAAAGGGCATTAAAGAAAAAAACAACTTACAGGCAGATCAGGAATGAAATCAGACAAGTGAGGAACGAAGTTGATTTGGTGGTATAGAAGAAGAACAAGGAACTCTGTATTTATAGCAGATCCCCCTGTGGGTGACGTTATCGGTGACGTGGTTTACCCTTGGTTGCAATAGGCATAGGCACTCTGTGAGAGCCGTGGTTTTACTGTAGCACGTGGTTTTGGTTGCAAAAGGATGAGAACTTTGGGTCGGTCCAAAGGCGGTATCAAAGATACAAGTAAGCCATCTAGCTACTACTTTCTCTACGCGTAGCCTCTTGACCAAAAAGTTCCAGCCGTTGCAGTCTGATCTTAGGAGGAGTTTTCGGTTGGTGTTTTTTTTTTAGGAGATGAGGTGTTATTGATTTGACATCTGTCTCCCATGTGGCACACATTTGGACCACAGAGAAGATCCGTGGACCAAACAGAATATCCGTTTTCATTTCGTTTGATGATTTGCAAGACGGAAGAAAAGTTGCAACTGTCCTTTCAATTCCAAGCATCATTGCTGGCCTTTTTTCGCGCTAGAGATCTTTTGCTGCAAGCCAATTCTTCGGGCCAGGCTACTTTGGCCCAACCCGTCTTTAGCCCGGCCCACTTCACTGCAGTGAATCTGTTGGGGCAAGCACGGGTCCCAGTCTCGTCGGTCGATAGAAACTTTGACCATCCATAACTTTTTCATCCGGATTCAAATGGACGAGCGATTTGGTTCAACGGATTTGTAGTTACAAGCACCACCCAATAGCATTGACAAATTTTGAATCCAATGTTCAGAAAAATTTTTGGACCTGTTGCAGTCATCTTGACGTTCAAACTTTGTCTCGTGATATCTGGGTCATCTAAGCTCCGATGGACGATCCGTTTGGGCTTGCAGACTCCTGGCATTGAGATCTATATAAAGGCAGTGAGAGATTGACAATCTAATGGTTAGAAAAGTTCATGGTCAGCGATCGCGATCAATGGTATCTTGATGTTTTCTTTTATTTATGTGTTGGATTTGTCTCATATAAATTTGTAATGTATGACCTACTCGAGAGTGATTTCTTCAACAAGAAGTGTCCACTCGTGTAGAGATATCTGATGGGTGCCTTATCTTAGAATTGCGCGTTTATTTGTTGTGATAGGATCCAACTTGTAGAGGCTTCAACCATTTCATTTTCTTCATATTCTTCTTGAGTTTTCTTAGAGAAAAGCTTCAAGTTGAGAAGTTTCCACCTCAAATCCAAGCTCGACAAAGGATTTTTGTCAATCAATCTTCATTAGAGGGAACTATATACATCTTCTATGTTTTATGATGTTATTGAAGTGATTTGAATTCAAGAAACTCAATTTTCGAAATTTACTTCAGAAGTTCTGAAGCTCGAAAATGAAGTTTTGGGTGCGATTCGACTAGCCGAGTTGCTAACCGCTAGGTTAACCGCCGAAAACCCACAAAATGATCAGTCTCTGGAAAGTTGACCTTGAGCTAACCGCTAAATTTCGGTTAACCGAAATTTCAATTTCAGCTAGCCAAAAGGTAATAGTGAGCTGACCGAAACTGGATCAATAATTCCCATCAGAAGACAAGCTTCTGGAAAGCTAACCGCTAGGTAGCCGAAATGGATTCGGCTAGCCGAGTAGGCGACCGCAGAGGTGATCGCATTGAAGAAGTGCATCAGAAATTGTAAGGTTCTGGAAAGCTGACCGAATGTACTTTGGTTAGCCGCCTTTCAGAATACGGTTAACCGCCAGGTAACCGTAAAGGTAACCACCACTAAAGAAATTTACAAATTGAATTCTGATTCTTTCTGAATTGAGAGCCTAGCAATTGAGACTAGTGTTAATGATATCTAAACCTTCATAAGTGTTAACTAAGGTTATCGGAATGCACAATTTAATTAAAGTAATGTCATCCACAGTAATACGTGTATCGATAACAAACGTTTCACTCAATTATTTGGTTTATATTATTGTTTTAGAGTTGGAATATGATTGACTAGAATGACTAATTTGATTTGAATTATGAGTCTGGCACTACATAATAGATTCCTAAGCTCATTATGGAGCTAAAATGAATAATGCAATGAATGAATGAATTAATTAATGAACAGTTACTAAAGGTAACAATGTAATGAACAATCCTACTGTAATAGATGGATTTGGGGGCGTTCCGGAGCTCCATGGTGATACCAGTAATCTCTGATTCAGACACAGGGAAATCCCACCCTTATTGGCCCGAAAGGTCATAGACTAAAAAGTCACCGAATTGATAAGTCATACATTGGACTGACGAGTCACACTGATAATCCATTAATAAATGCTTAACGTAATGAATGAATTGAATGTGAGCATTGAAATGAAATGCTTCCTTTGGAAAGAACTAAATTGAATTGAAACAAATATTATTGTAGCTGCCAATATAGTTATTGGTAATGCTTGTATTTACTGTATAGGATACTATTATAGCATTGATTGTTTAAAACTGTTAAATCAGTGAATTGACAGAATAACGCGTATTATCATAGATCTGTATATGCATTGTTGAACCGTCGTGTTCACGGTGTTACTAATTATATTACAGGCCCATTTGCCCATGCCGATCCTACAGAGACCGTACCGTCAGCGGAGGAGGCTCGTCTGATTCCTCTAGGAGGTCTGATCGAATGGACATGATCTGAGGACGAATACATTGGAAATATTTTGATGAACGCTTTTGTATATTCATTTTGAATAGTACATAGATGTCACCTGCATTGTATTTGAATATGTAGTGGTTGACTTGATAAATAATCAAATTTGTATATTGACTTTATTGTTGATGTAAGATACTTGTATATGTTCCTAAATCGTCAATGTATATATATGTTTCCACAAAAATGTACATTTGACAGGTATATATGATAGATCCCTTGTGAACTTCGTCTTAATTATGATTAATTCAGGGTTTACGGGAGTAAGTATAATGGATTCGCAACCCGTGGTTAGTCTGGATTAATCGGATCTCGGGCCCAGGTCGAGACAATATCACTCTTGGTAAGTTGGTAAGACAAGCACCAACTATATCAGCAATTGTTTTTTGTACCCATGTAAACATTCGATCTGCATTGCCAAGCTTTCTAAGAAGAATTGTCCGGCAGATTTTATACATCGAATTAGCTGCTAAAACCTTGGCAGGCCAATCACGAGGGTCATTTTCTTTTTCTCTGCTAGTAGTATAACCCAAAACATATTTTTCCATACTTCGTGCAAGTACTTCGAGAATCCTATCAGCACTTTTTCAAGGGCCAATTTCTTAAGATCCTCGCCGAGCCAACGGTCATTAATATCAAGATCTAGCCAGAAAATATCTGCTACCTTCGTTCATCCACTTTCTCTTCTATGAGTCTGATGTACGTGAGACTTTCATGTACGCCACATCGCAATAGTATGACTGCTTTTACAAAGGAGGGAGGTGCTATGGCGATCGCGATGCTTGTGAGGGTCACTACAGGTAGAGCCCAACAATTTTGAGAAGGTTCTTCAGTACCTAACAAGGCAACTTCGGTTCTGTTAAAATCCACCACTCATTGGAAGCCTTGCGAAACTGTAGACTTCATTAAAAGTTGTTTAAAATATTTTGGTGGGTTGTTTTTGCCCCAGCGGATCCAATGCTCTGTGTCCTCGTAGCCATTGGTCATGATCAATTGGACAAGTCTTCCTCCCCATCAAGGTGTAAAACATGTCCTTTAAGACTCTCATTTGACCCAGACTCAGATCCTTTATCCTTCCTCCCTAGTCTCTTGCAGCAGCAGGAGAGCCCACTCAGACTGAGCCTAATCAATTTGCTCACTATTACTACTGCATATTGCATTCCCATGAACACAATTAAAATTTGATTTCTGGAGAAAATGGGAGATTTTCCTGAGCCCCCTGCTAAGAGAGCACAAGAAAGAAGCTCCTGCTATGTAGAGGCCAATCCATGGCAGCGGTTCACTAAATTTAGAACTGTCCACATTGCACAGTGAACTCATCTCTTTTCTTCAACTATTCTGAAATGTTTCTTTGGTTACTGCCTCGGTCTCGTACTGGTTTATCCGGCAAAGATTTTATTTCTCCAAGTCTTCCCTAGTCTTCATTTTTTCTGTGTATTGACGACAAGGTTGGAAAAATAAACAGGGCTCCGGACAAAGAAACGATACTTTATCAGAAAAATAATAATAAAGGAAGACTACTTTGACTGGTCCTGTTAATTAGTCCTCACTTAAATGTTTTTTAATAGAAAAGGTCCAATATAAAAAAAATATATATATCACTGATGTAGTGTGCAACATGTGCATTGAATGTGTGTGCGAGCCCCTCGCCAATTTACATTGATGTGATCTTTTTGGAAATATTCATGTGCAAAAGAGAAAAAGCCATAAATGGTCATATGTCAAAAAAGAATTTTCATGTGCAAAGAGAGAAAGCCATATAAGTGTCATTCAGTAGGGCTTCTTTTGCACATGAATATTTCCAATTCTGTAAGTGTCTCTCACCTTAAGGGTGCACGGCGGGCAGCTTGGGCGGTTATTAGGAAGTTTAGGTAGTTTTGTTTTATGCCGGTTTGTAAAAAGTAGAAACTGTAACTGCCCAAAGTATAGGCGGTTTGGGTGTTTTTTTAGCGGGCAACTTGGGAGGTATGTTGGGCGGTTTGGTATTTGTACCTATCTCTCTCTTTTTTAATTTTTTTCTTTTTTTTTTATTTTTAATAGAATGTAACTAAAGTTTCAAAGTACTTAACATAAAGAATAAAAATTAAACATGATTTCTAATAAAAGTCAATAATCTGTAATAAACAAAATTTTCAACTAAGTTTATCAATGTAAAATTAAAGTCCAAAGGCATTACCAAAATTAAAAAATACAATCACTTATATAATCTAACATCCAAAAGTCAAAAATCTAATAAAGAAACATCTAAATTCGAAAATTCAATGTCTAAATTTCAATAAATAAACCTCAAAATTTCAAAATTCAATGTCCAAATGCTAAAAGAAAAGACTAATTTTTGTAATAGGATTTGCAAGAACACCAATCTTGATAAGTTAATATCATAATACTTTTTGTTGATGAAGTAAATGATATTAACCTATCGATAAAACCCGTGGGCAACTTCCATATGCCTGAGCATCTGCATGGACACTTCCTTTCACAACAAGAACCTGATGTAGGAGAAAGAACACAGGTTGAGAAGGTAAGAGGGAAAGCATTTCAGAAAGACATTACAAACTATGCAAATTCAAAATTTCAAACAAGAGAAAGATGTGGAGGGTGAAAGTATGGGAATCCTCACTTCACATGAGCCAACAGGTATGTTGTAAGCATTTGATAAAAGTAATGTGGCATTCTGAGGAAAGATTAGAATCACCTTGCTCTTTTCAGTGATCACGAATCCTCCTACACCAACTTGAAGCAGGGCATTTGCAGGAAGCATGCAAGGCTCTTTAGGAATCGAATATGTTAGCGTAACATACCCCGGTTCGGCATGATGGTAGTTGAAACCCTCCTGAAAGTGGTTGATGAAAACTTTTAAGACAAAGCTGCAGGGCCAATGGTGCGTGACATGGATACAAACATCACTGGTGTATGCAGAACTAGAATAAGATAATTTCATCTAGCAGAAATTGGAGTTAAATCATCTTTGACCCAGTTTTGAGTTTGCAGAACCAGGATCTGTGATTCGGTAATTAATGCCATTGATCTAATAGGTCCCATAATGGATAAACAATGTGCAAAAAAATGACTCAGATCAGAAGAATTTTCCCGTCAACCCCATTAATCATTTGGCCTATTTCCAGTTTGGATCATCATACCATAGCCATTAAGTGTGAACCACATATACGTGTAAATGGTTTCAAGGATTATTCTTCTACAATTAAGTTAAATTTCTTCATAGGTTACTTGAAATGGAACGAATTTCTGAAAATTCCTGGGGTAGACACTGACTGAATCACCTTCCACTTCTAAAAGAAAGTCAATTTCAGGCCATTCTAATTATATTTTCCTCTACCATACTCTAAATCTACAATTCTATTTCCTAGAGAAAAGGTGCAAAGAAATAGAATTACTAATTCATATTGAGTTAAAGCTCCATTGGATCTTCAAATCAGTGAATACCTTTATCGCCACGGGAACAAGATGAGCTTGCTCCAACAGTATCTTGAGCCATACGCCCTTCTTACCCTGCATTCCGCATCAGTAAAGAAACTTGCACTGATTGATAACAAAATGTCAGAGAGCTAAATAATTGTACAAGATATTTGGTGAAAAACAAAAAATGCCTCATTGGCTCACTGTACTTAGTCATACCAATAAAATATTTAGGGGATCAAGATTATACAACATAGATTGTCATTGTCGACTTTGAAGAGCTCAATGCATCAAAATAGATAATGGGAAGAAAATGTGATTCAACTTTAACTGGCTAGCTTGTTTACTCCAGACGGAGGTTTTCAATCCAAGATTTGAGCAAGTAGCAACCATAAGTACCTTGGATCTCTCCCATTTTGTACACTTTGTGTTGTTTCTAAATTTAGATTTATCTACTAATTGATCAGTACCGAAATTGTGAAGTTTCGTCATCTTTTTCAATTTGTCACATTGATCAGTTAACAGCTAAATCACGGACAGATCCGATGACTAGTAGGAACTTGTAGACAGAATTCTTGCAGTACCTTCAGCTTCCAATAAGAAAGAGAAGTTCGAAGGACAGCCACGAATGCATTAGTACTTGATGGTAAGCACTCTGGATCAATTATCACCCCATCGTATTCATCTTCATAAACACCTAGCAAATCGAGGGTCATGCTCGCAGATGAATGAGTAGAGATGACATTAGCTCCTTTTCTATTGAATGATCTTCTACTCTTTGCATATGCAGTCATGGGGAATGAGTTTGAGACTTCTAAGTGTGGCAGATTAAGCACAGGACCTGAATTATGCATCAAAATCAGATGAATTGAAATGAAAAACAGAACTGTATCGAGTGAAGTGATCAAGACTTACGAGAGTGACACTAGCATTTTATCATGTTTAATTTCAAGTCAGTAACGAATAAATTAATATATGACATTGAAATATGAATATAAGAAGACAGTAGATTGAACGATTTTAAAAGTCCAAGCAAGCATGATATCGTTATTGATTTAGTGACAATGTAAAACAGGGAACTTCCAAATGTCAATAATTCATTCATAGTTGTTACATATATATATTTTTATTTTGTAAGGATTCGAACTCACGCACCCACACACACTAAATAAGTCCTAAACGTATGTCGTGACATAATTAACATAGAAACCGACAAGGATGTTGGGGGTGGATTGTCTTCTGAGCCGCTAATGGCCCAACAACTAATGTGAAAAGGCCAGGGAATCGCTCAGTAGTATACATACCAGGCCGAGGGCCATGACGCGCCAAATTTTCTAGTCCCTACCTTGCCCAATGGGCAATTAAATGAAAACATACCATGATTATCATTGTACAGACTGACCCAAGCTTACAGAACCAGTGACCCCAGTGGTCCTTTATGATGCACCAAATTTTCTCTATCCTACCTTGTCCAATGGGCATTGAAGTATACACATACTAGGATTATCATTGTACAGAATGACCCAGGCTTACAGAACCAATGACCCCAGTGGTCCTAAACTTTTAGAGACCCACACCAAATCCTTTGTCCAAGACTTATGCATGATTGTTAGAACACAAGGTGAAAATATTGACCACTGAAGCACCCCAACAGTGTCAAAGTTCCGGCTTTAGATAATAATTGTGCAAGCGATGAAACCACTACACGATTTTATTAGGTGAAATGCTAATCAACCAATCATGGAAAACCATCCCTTTGTACAAAAACACAGTAATTAAGTTTAACTGAATAATAAAACGGAGTAGAATTTCATGAAATGACTAGTTGTTAGAAGTAAGATTCAGCTGTAAGTCTATACACACCTCCTACCACATTGAGAAAACTGTTAATGCCGTCACATGAACTTCTGCATTCCCACGATGATTGCGGAGGCCATGGCCCTGTGAATTGCAATCTCATCGTTGTTGTCACCTTCGCCATTGTATTGAAAACTATGACGTTATAACTAAATGTTCCATGAAATACATATATAGCTATTAGGGGGTTGCATATGGGTTTGCAACTGGTTAGAGAATGGTATCAAGCATCCTCCTCCAAGACAAGTAGGACCATGAAATTGAAATTGATTTGTTGCTAGCCACAACATGATTTGGTGAAATGGACCCACCTCTTAATTTAAATTATCATGACCTATAATTACTGACAATTAGTGTGGCCTATGCTATCCTGTGTCAACCTCCGTACGTTGGCCTCATAGGAAGCAGAATCATAAATCGTCAAGGAAGAGAATATGATGATGATAATCAAACACATTGATATGCTAATACAACAACAACTACAAGTACTAATATTAAAAAGATGAGAATGTTCCCAATATGGGGGATTCCTTTTATCATATATTCTCTTCCATTCTTAAAAGTTGTAGGTTCTAAAAGAATGTTCTTCAGTTCAGGAATTATGTTGACTTTATTCTATATATTCGTACAGTGCTTGAAGTACATCAGCTAGAATGATCTCAAAGATAATTTAGAATCATCATTAGATCATAATGAAGTCTTGGCGTCCAATCAGCGAATGTGTACGTGTGTGTACAAATTTAGAGAAGAAGTCCTGTTATTCCCATGGTATATAATGGGCTAGCCTAAGAAAATGTAGTGGTCAGAACTCTCATTTTCAATTCCATAATTAAGGCAATACATAGCTGTTATTGCTGCTACTTGGGCTGATGTAGTTAGTATGCATAAACAGCACCATATTAAGGTGCAGCATCTAGTTCACTGACAGCCAGCTATCTTGGTGTGATGTGAGGATGGAATGGGATGAGAGAGTGATACTTCCAGCCTGACTGTCGGGTTCGATCTCTGGTTGCGACCTTGATCCTTGCCACTCATCCATCATCTGTGGATTGGCGATAGTATTGGAGGATTGACTGAAGATTTTAGATGATTGTGACTAGTCATTTAACAGTATGAACTTAGGATGATTCAATCAAGAAGTGAATATCACTCTAATTAAGATCAATTGGGCATTTTATCTAGACCTGCCTGAGGCGGTCGTAGACCACTATTCAAGGGCTGCCCCAACACATAACATAGAGAGAACAAACTTAGAAAAAGCAGGGTCATGGCTTTGAAGACCCTCAAGATTCAACTCTAACAGTCCCTAAAACATCGGTAAAACCCTTTACCGATGAAAAAAATTTTCGTCGGCCAGACGTCGGTAAAAACTCATGGACAAAACATTTTACCGACGAAATATTTTTCTGTCGACAAAAATCTAATTTTTACCGACGATAATTTGACTTTACCGACGTTTTAAAAACCTCGGCAAAATTATTTTACATTTCTAAAAATTTAATATAACTTTTACCGACGTTGTTTTTTCATCGGCAAAAGAAAAAAGAAAAATAAAAAATAAAATAAAATGACTTTTACCGACGTTTGTTTTTCGTGTGCAAAAGAAAAAAGAAAAATAAAAAAAACAAAATGACTTTTACCGACGTTTTTGTTCGTCAGCAAAAGAAAAAAGAAAAATAAAAAAAAAATAAAATGACTTTTACTGACGTTTTTTTTCGTCGGCAAAAGAAAAAAGAAAAATAAAAAAAATAAAATGACTTTTACCGACGTTTGTTTTTCGTCGGCAAAAGAAAATTGAAAAATAAAAAAAAATAAAATGACTTTTAAGAAACGCTTTTTTTCGTTGGTAAAAGTAATTTTTTTTTAATGTTAATTTTGTTTTTTCAATATAAATTTCTTATAAACCTGTTTATACACCTGTATCAAAAATAAATTTGTTCATGTACCTATATTCAATATAAAAAATAAACAAAAAAGAATAAAACACCCCCAAAAGTCTGCAACCGACCCCAAAGCGTCAATCAATCTGCAATGACATAAAAAAAAAAAAAACATTAGAATCTTTTCAATGAATTAAATTACAAATGAAAGATAAACATGTATATACATAAATCCTTTCCTAAGTTTTTCGACGGCCTATTTTCCAGGCTAAGTGTTGAGAATCGGGCGGTTTTTTTGTCTAATTCGCTAACCGGAAGTCCGATTCACTAACCATAAATTCCTACAACTTACTTTGGCCTTGAACAAGGTACTTGTGCTGGTTTTTGGGCTGTCTGATGGCCGTTTCCCGTTTTCAACCTCCGACGGCCTATTTTCAAGACTAAGTGTTAAAAATCCACGAGCGAGGTGCTCATGCCGATTTCAGATTTTTTTCGGAGGTCGGTTCAAGTTCTGGACCCTTAGCGGGCTATTTTCGAGCTTAAGTGTTGGAAAATCTGATGTTTTCGCTTCTAATTCTCTAACTGGGAGTCCTATTTGAGAATTGTCAGTTCCTATAAGTCACTCTACCCTCGAGCAAGGTCCCCATGCCAGTTTTCGATTTTTTCAGGGGCCGCTTCCCGTTCCGAACCCCCGGCGGGCCGTTTTCGAACCTAAATGTTGGAAAATCCGATGTTTTCGCTTCTAATTCTCTAAATGGGAGTCCTATTTGCGAACCGTTAGTTCCTATAAGTCACTCTACCCTCGAGCAAGGTGCCAGTGCAGGTTTTCAATTTTTTTCAAGGGACGGTTCCTATTTTTGACCCCCGGCGAATCGCTTTCGAGCCTAAGTGTTGGTAAATCCAATGTTTTCGCCTCTAAATCTCTAACCAACAGTCTATTTGCGAATCGTCAGTTCCTACAAGTCACTCTCCCCTCGAGCCTAGTGCTTGTGTCGGTTTCCGATTTTTCCGGGGGCCGGTTCCCTTTCCGGACCCCCGGCGAGCCGTTTTCGAGCATAAGTGTTGGAAAATCATAGGTTTTTGCTTCTAATTCTCTAACCGGGAGTCCAATTTACGAACCGTCAGTTCCTACAAGTCACTCTACCCGTGCCGGTTTTCGATTTTTCCGAAGGTCGGTTCCCGTTCCGGACCTAAGTGTTGGAAAATCCTATGTTTTGGCTTCTAATTCTCTAATCGGGAGTCCTATTTGCGAACTGTTAGTTCCTACAAGTTTCTCTGCTCTCGAGCAAAGTGCTCGTGCCGGTTTCCGATTTTTCTAGGGGCCTCATTTGAAGGAATAGCATGCAAAACTCTGCAACCAGCAAGTGATCAAAACAGACACTATCATTTAAAGAATAAAATCTAAAACAAACTCTCAAACTAAAGTCATAAACTTGGTCCCATGCACAACACACATAAAAGATAAAAGGAAAACAAAAACGAGAATGTCTCGGCCTTGAGAAGAAGCAGATCCTGAATATTTTCAACAAAAAGGAAAAAGAAAAAATCTATCTAAAAGCTGATAAAAGCATTAACTTTCACCTGTTGAGAGAATATTGCTAGTAACTGCCTCAGCAAGGCCAAGGTTTTCCTCATTGGGTCTGGTTGGAATAACTGGGTAATTTTCCCACATGTTTAATCCACCATTACCTCCAAGAAACAAGCCCTCTGACATGCTGTCAGGTCTTCTTGGAAACTCCAAATAAGAAGTTTCTTCCAACATATCCTCATAATCATGGGACCTAGTGATGGTGTCAAAACCTATTAAACAGTTACCAAAAAAAAAAAAAAAAAAAAAAAAAAAAAAAAAAAAAAAAAAAAAAAAAAAAGAAAGAAAGAAAAAGAAAAAGAAGAAGAAGAAGAAGCAAATTGAAATTCTTCATCCCAACAACAAGTATGCAAAACAAGATAGGACGGCTACTCACCAAGAACGTGAAGGTGGAGTCTTGTTAGTCCTCCCTTAGGCCTCCTCTCTGTTTCATTCAATGCCCTACAAATTCACATGAATAGTTAGTTGATACATTGTCATAATTTGAGATCAAATTTGCCTCTGCTAATTTCAATGGGAAATAATTGCCTCTGCTAATTTCTCCAAAATCTATGAAATGGAATTCATAATGTCTCTTCCTTTCACAAAGATAATATTATTTCTCTTCTTTTTGGAACCTATGGGGGACATCCATTCCTTCAAAATGTACAGAAGTAAATATAGTATTCATACATACCTTTATCAGCCCAGTTTTCTAGTCGAGTTCATACTTGACTTTACTTCCTTTAGTAATCTCCACAACCTACATTATATGATAAAAAAGTGAATAAGATTACAATTTGAAAGACCAAAAAATGTGAGCTATGCTAGGCTAAACCCACCAGCATTTCAGATAGGTGAAGCCATGTTTATGTGAATCAAAACAAACATCTAGGAACAGTCATGAATCTGCAAGGAACCTGAAAGCTCCTCGTCAAATAATTTTCAACCAATCTTCTCAGTTGATACGGTGTCATATTTTTGCTATATATTTTCTTTCCAACCAACAACTGGAGGTTTGACTGTCATATGGTTAGGATAGTATTAAGGTGTTGCTTGGATCACCAATGGACCATACAAGCAAGGTGGGGCACCCTAGATAGTGGTGTGGGTTATTGAAAGGCATTGCCATGCCTGGACCAAATACTGGTCAAAGTCATAGTCAATTTTAAAATGCCACTAGATATGTCTAGTTTCTCTTAAATTTAGCTCCAGTTACAACCGCACCAACTGCAGCAGCAAGTTGTGAAAGGAGCACTACATATCTATGTTAGTGGAAAAATGCAGTCTCCTATACTATACTACATGGAGTGGAAAGTAAAATCAGGACTCAGGAGGATTCATAAGTATATGGACTTCATTAAGAAAATATGACAATCTGTGCTATTAATTCTGAAAAAACAAAGGCCAAGGGCACTTTTCAGACCAGAACCGTACGGTTTTTTTCAGTATATACCTAAGAAAATGAAATTTTAACAAATCCACATCTGCATAATATTTCTTTGTTTTATCACTTCACATCCTTTTTAAAATCTTAATCACTCAACATGATATAGAACACAAGTACCCATTTTCAGGGCTAAACTGAAACAATACTCACACAATTGAAAATAGTAGGAGTGCCAGGTCCAGGTCCTGCACAGAGAGTTACAAAGATCAGTTGCAGTGGGCAGCTTAAGCATAAAATCTGGAGTTGACGGAATCATGAGTAAGTACCGATCTCAAGATCATGACAGGGATGTGCAGCTACAGATCTCCTTGACAATAATGACAGTATTCTCTCATTTAGACGCAGGGCAGAACGTGGTTGGTTAGAATCATTGGTCCCATTTGCTTCACTCATGTTTCTGAGAAACTACAAATATAAGGTGTGGCAAGTTGTTAGAATCATCACTCTATAAGAGACTTGCTATGAGCAAAATGGAGTATGTTCTAAGGCATAAGATGCATCCCTACATATGTTTTGGGTCAAATGCACATTCCTTCCCTAGTAGTTGTTGGTCATTTACCAGCCAAATAACATTCATTTAAGAATGTTCCATTTACAGAGAAAAAAAAACACAAACACATTCATTTACCAGCCAAATAACATTCATAAAATAAATAAATAAATAAAAATTAAGAAGATTACAGTAACATCTCCATTTACAGAGAAAAAAAAACACAAACACAAATCTTCCATTTTCATTTATAGTGCATCAAAAATTTCAAAAAAGAACGAAAAAGAAAAAAAAAAGAAAAATAAAACCATTCAGACTGGAGCAGTAGACAGCTATCGTTTGGAATTGAAGAGATGGTTCAGTGAGAAAATGACAAAGTCAAGCAGAGAGAGGAAAACCCCAAATATGCAATCATCTGTGGATTAGAGACATCGATCTATGGGTGCCTTACAAAGTTGTAGTCCTTGGTATAGAAAATTCCCTCTGAGGAGTTTCAACAAATACATAGAAGTCTTTGAGGAATTTTTACAAAGAGATAGATGTCGATGGCATTTAAAGCGAAAAAAAGACATTGGAGGAACAAGATGATGGCTCGGTGATGACGGTTCCATGGTGATGTGGGCATGGCGATGGAGAAAGCTAGGTCCAGTGAGAGAGAGAACCGAGGGAGAGGGAGTGGTGTGCAGGTGGGCGCTGCATCAAGCGCAGGCGAGGGGAGACAGGGGAGGAAGAAGAAGAGTGGAAAGTGAGAAATAAACCCACCCTAGCATCTCGAACTTCGATGACGAGGACGGCGAGCTTGAGGCGGTCGCGAATGGCGCGAGTGGCAGCGGCCATGTGTCCTGGGAACCAGTTGATGACCCCTCCTCCCGCGTTGAACCCCATCTCCCCTAACCGCTTCCCAATCCAACTCAAAGAACTCATCTCTTCTCCTTCTTCTTCTCCTTCTTCTTCTTCTTCTTCCTCCTTTCCCACTTTCAATCTACTACACTATCTGTTTGTTTCTATGCCTCTGCCAAACTCAAACAAACCAAGCCAGGAGTTTGGAGCTTAACCCTCTGACTCTGAATCGGCCGACGGACCCAAATGCTTCTTTCTTTTTTTTTTTTGTCTGTGTTTCTTTTTTATACATACAGATACAGGGTTTAAGCTTTCGTTTTTCTATTGAGTGGATCCCACTATGAAGGTCCACGTAACCTTGCCTCTAGGCGAGGGGAGACGGGGAGGAGAGCAGACAGAGAGGAAACAGAGAGATGGGAAACGAGGGAGAGAGAAAGAGAACAGAGAAGAAAGAAAGAGCAGATGGGGAATGGTACGCGGTGTGTGCGGAGTGCAGGAAGAGGGCGGGGTGTACCTGGTGCTGGGGAGGCGTCTGGCGGCGCAAAGAGGAAGATGAAGGCTCTGTGGGCGTCCGGGGTTGCTGCGCCCGCTTGGCAGTGCTGTTGTGGTCGTCGTGCTCTTGGGAGAGGTCTGGAGAGGGAGGGAGAGATAGAAAGGGTGATGGAAATGGGTTCCGGAGGGAGAGATAGAAAGGGCATTCGGAGGCGGGAGAGAAAGAAATGAGTGAGGATAGGGATTTCGGAGGCGGGAGGGGGAAAATGGGAAAGACTTTTACCGACGTTTTATTTTCGTCGGCAAAAGTAAAGAGAAAAATAAATAAAAAATAAAAAAAAATTTACTGACTTTTTTTTTTCGTCGGTAAAATTAAAAATAAATAAATAAAATTTTTACCGACGTTTTTTTTGCTTCTGTAAAAAAAAAAAGAAAAATAAATAAAAATAAAAAGATTTTTACCGACGTTTTGTTTCGTCGGTAAAAGCAAAAAATAAATAAAATGACTTTTATCGACGTTTAGTTTCGTCGGTGAAAGGAAAAAAGAAAAAAAAGACTTTTACCGACGTTTTCTAATTCGTCGGTAATAATCTCTTATTTTTAAAAATAAAAGACTGAACTTTGCTGACGTTGTTTAGTAAAATGTCAGTGAAAATAGCCTTTCAGCGATGTTTTATATATTGTCGGTAATAATTTTCGATTTTTATTTTTTCGCAAAAACTAAAATAGTAGACTTTTACCTAAAACGTCGCTAAAAGCTTGGATTTTACCGACAAAAATATAAAAACGTCGCTAAAAGTGCAAGTTGTTCTACAAAACACATAACATAAAGAGAACAAAACTTAGAAAAGTCACGGTCATGGCTTTGAAGCCCCTCTAGATTCAACTCTTTTATGCAATGTTTGTTTTTCAAGAGATAAAAGTGAGTAATTCCAATGGTTGATTTTTATACTTTACCCACGTTAAATTAGTCACTACATTTAAAAAAGTTAGGTGTGATCTTGTACCAAAAAGTCACAGTGATGTTTGCAAAGCATCTCATATCCTTGAACTTATACGTGGGAAACGTGACAACTATATTAACCATAGAGGTCAACATTTGCTAATGCGGCTTACTCTTGATTAACAAACCTGAGGACAGTCCCCGCCAAAAATAAAAAGAAGACATTAAGGATTATTCTTAAAAAAAATACACCCCATCTTTGATATAATTTGGGCTTCTTTAATAAATCGAATGGGCGCGATTGTCTTAGATTAGACTTACAAATTGGACTTGACTTTTTTGTACATATCAGCTTGATGTCAAACATCTCTTATATTGGGTAGGTATTTATGAATAGAGTAGCATATTTGGAGATCAAACCCTAGACAATTGGTTAAGAGACAGAGTTGCTAAGAGTTGCTAACAAATTGAGCAATTTCCTGATTCTCAACAATTATACATGAATCCCACCTAGGAAAGTAGAAAGTGGGGTCGTGGAGAATCTTCCCTGTATAAGAAAGCTGCACCGTGGTGCAGACGATGGGGACTAATTCAATCTCTTTTCATGGAGTGTAACAATATTACCATTGTTTTTCTACAACTTATTTGAGAGAGATTCGATTCTGAGATTCGCGACAGGACCTAGTTGCTCAAGTTATCGTATATCAGCAGTTTACCATATCCATCTGCAGAAATAATTCTCCCAACGGAATGGAGATGAGAGAGAGAGAGAGTCAATTCAGAATTGCAATGTGCCAATGGTCCTGAAGTGCTTTTTTTGAAAATCATCTAGATCTTTCTCTTTCAAATACGTCAATTTATCTGCTGAACTCGATTCTTATTCTCAAATCACATATTTTTATACTATTCTTTTTTGTGGTTGAATTGTGGGTATGAAATTATGAATACAGATGTGCAGTAATGAGATACCACAATAACAAATAGCATACAGGAGAAAACATCTCAGTACAATGAACTCATCTAAAATTTATTCTATCATGACAGTACTCTAATGTTGAATTGATTACATATAAAAACATAACTAATTGCATTGAAGTTAATTATGTATTTCAAATGTGATCAATCTAACGATAGTTCTTGCCCAGAGTCGAGTGATTTTCATTTTATATTATGCTTATATGTTCATAGTTATGTGATATGGGGACGCAAAATTCATGAATTGTGAGCTCCACAAGGAGGGGAAATCCACAAGTGAGCACCCTTATATGAGCATTAGCGGTGAGCACTCTCCTTTTTTTAGCACATAGGAGCCTCTATAATAAATCCAATACCCTCACACTCACTACTTCATCAAGAGTTGACAAAAGCCCAAATCCTACACTCATCCAATCATTATTCACCGTTGGATTAAATCAAATAAATTCATGCCCTTTGAAGCCATGGAAACTTAAAGGGCCATTAATCAAAGGAATTAGAGGATCTAATGGGATTGATAGTTTGTATACCCGTTGATTTTATTTAGATCTTTCGATCTCCGACTCCCGCTTCTCCCATTATTGGCATGGCCCCACATGAGACCAACAAGGGTCATGTGCTCACCAAAGATGGTTACGGATGGTGCTTGGCAGAGTGGGGCACGTGAAGTATGTTTTCAGAAAGCTGGACTAAAATAAAAGTTCTAATTCTTTACCTTTCATACACGAAGACAGTAAAAATATCATGGATCTCACGCGAAGACACTTGGTTTGCATCCTTTTGCCTAACTATGGGAGTTAGGGGGTGGGACCACATGATGGTCCATCGGAATGGACCCCACACACACCCCTCTCCCCCTTGAATTTCACATGGCCCCTGAGTTTTGCATTCATCTGACTAGATTGGACCATTGGATCGAATGTACCACCATTTTAATGACCTGTATACTATTAAACTTATGGGGCTCGGACGGAGATAATATGGTTTATGGGCGGGGCTAATTATTTTACAGGGATGAATAACCTAGGAAGATCTTGCAACCCCCTCCCCCCAGGTCCCGGCCCAAGTGGGCCCTACGTTGAGGTGCACATAGTCTTCCGGTGCGTAAGTCGTGATCATGAGGTGCACGATGTTAGGATTTTATACTCCCCTCATGGTCCATATTAGAGATTTACAATTACCAGATGTGAAATTCTCACAACATTACAAAAAGCATAAACTTTTTTCAAGAGGATTAAACATGGCCTTTAATTTCATGAGCCGAAGGCATGTGCTAAGTGGGCCTAGGACCACGGTTTGCACCTGGAGGTTATAGGTTCGAAACTGCACTATCACATTGGGACTGCAGGGGAGTTTACCCAGCTTTCCTCTAAGCCTGGAGGGATTAGTCCAGCCCATAGGGTTGGGAATCCTCTGAAAGCAAAAAATAAAAAATAAAAATAAAATAAAACAAATAAATAAATAATAACAAAAATAAAAAATAAAATAAATCTAAGCTTAAGGAGGAAATTATTGTCCTATGAATGGACTGCACTTCAGCTCAATGGGGCCCACCTTTGATCGTGCAGTCTTTTTTCAAACTCTTATCATCTCATGACTAGTACAAGGCCAAACTTTACGGTCATTAATTCATTCACCGTTCAATTGAATCTCAAAATACTTTTAAAATGTATGGTTAAAGCACCATTGGATTGGTTTCAATGGTTGGTGATCAAAAGTTAGCATTTTTAGTATTTGGTACTACTGGCTTATGTATAAAGAATGAAGATATGACCCATTCAAGACCAAATCAAGGAAGAATCGGTCAATTAATTCAAAGCAATCCAGATCCAGAAAAATAGTCTTATCTATTATTAGCATGATTTGTATTAACCTCTGTTTAGGCAAGATTTAAATTCTTTGTAAATCTATAACTGTCATATCATTGAAAATCAGAAACTGATATACTGTAAATTTATATATAAATACAAAACACATAGTACTCTTTTTGTATTGAGAAAGAGATTCTAAATTTCAATTTTTCTTTATTATGTTCTATTCACATATGGACCATTGGTAGTGATGAATTAGATTGAATTAAGTTTATGCCTATCAGGAGATTCAAGGTTTCTATCACAAAAGCAATTCCTATAAATTCACCTCGTTTATGTCTAAATATATACAATGACTAAATCAATAGTCAAATGCCATACTAATTTTAGTTTTTTGGGGGATTTGAAATATTAATCCCCCTTAAACCTTGCATCCCCAATTTCATGACTGAAATTGAACTAATGTTATAAGAGTCGTTTGACTCTAGTCTTCATTTTTTTCATTACTTTCCTATTTTAGATCTCGTGATATCGTGGGATCATAATGTAGAAAGTTGAAAATCTTGTACATTAAAAAATCTAATATGTGTTTTTATCTAGACCGGAATCCCATGATATCATGGGTTCAACATTTTACATTTGGATCCCATGATAGAAAATTTAAAATAATAATTGTATGATATTAGTAGATTTTCAATCATGAAATTGGGAGAACAAGGTTTAAGGGGGATTAGAATGTCAAATTCCCTAGTTTTCTTCATGGACATGAAGAAGAAATTGTAGAAGGTGCCTTGATTACATTCAGTCACGCGGCCTCCTTTTTCCTCCCTTGTAGATAACATAGATAGGGAATATTGGATTTCCTTTCCTTTTTAACTGATGTTGATACTGTTACTGATGTTGTTGTTGAAGTTGAGGATGGACTATTGGCCTTTTTTTTTTTTTTTCTCTAATTAATTTGCTGATTATTTTATATACTATTGTTTTCTTCCCCTGCTCTTTCGTACTTTTGTTTTCATATGCACACATTTCAGTGAGGGAAATATGGGTTGAGTTCTCATATTTCCTAATTGCAGTGTATCATGGTGGCAGCCATGATAACAAATTGGGGAGGAGAAGACAGGGAACTTATGTGGCACCCAGTGGCGGACCCAGTCTTCCACACAATAAAGCCTTTTGCGGACTGGTTCAAACTTCGAACCAAGGATCGATGCTGATTTTCTTTCAAGGTAAAATAAGAAATCAGCGTTGATGCTGACTGATTTGGTGACTTCTGCAAATAATTTACCTAACTGAGAGCTGACTTGATGGTGGACAAAGCTAATGGTTGCGGTTCTCTTATTAGAGTAAGATGTATTAAAGTTCTACTTTCGTATAAGACTAGCAAAAGAGAGCAAATTGACTGCGAGCGGTTTTGCAGTGGAGGCCAGGTAGGAACTAGAGAAGGAGACGCTGACTTGATCTTATGTTAGACGGTAAGCGTGGAAGATTCCAGGTGGGCTCGTTAACTGATTAGATCCAAAAATATTTGCATGTGCATAATTATGGACGAGTGTCGATGTGGGACAAGTCCACTCATGTGCATGACTTCTTCCTGGACGAAAGGTGTCGGTTTACCACATGATGCAACAGGCCCAACCGAAAATATTCAAATAGGGTCCAACCCAATTTGTTCAAATTGGCCTCAAAAGACCAAGGTCTGATTTTAGCGGCCATAATTGTGTATGGATATGGAGTTTAATATTACTGTCCTATGATGTTGGTTTTTCCTTCTAACATAGAGTTATTATACTTGTGGGCTATGGATCAAACGGGTTAGAACATGTGATAAACAACATTTTTGATATTTGGATCCATTATAAGTGGATCTTCCCATCCCCCCATGTCCCATGATATGTGGGACTCTAGGTGGGCCCCAGCAGCTGGTATGCATGATAAAGCCGTGCACACTGGATGCATAGAAATATTACCCTATATATGTATGTCCTTTTTTCATTATTCTTCTGTCTTTTATCTTAACCATTTCCTTTTACATGTTCTGATCAGATGAGACAAGGTTCTTCATCCCTCGTTCAATTTGTGAACATTTTCACTTCATATACTTTCAAGCAGGGATTGTTACCGTAACTGGCTGTCTTTGGATTGTAATTACAGAGAAATTATCCCCATCTATTTTGACTTTTTTCTGTTGGGACCACCTTTAATCAATCCAATCTAACCACACAAAGCCCCCTTTGAATTTGCATCAATCCATGCTTTACATTGTTCCGGTGCCTGTTAAATTTTATCATACCAAAATTGAACAACATTTAGAATTTTGAAGACTTAAAACTAAGGACAATATATTCTATCCTGATAGCTCATAATTTCCTATTATAGGTCCAAATTTTTTCATCTCTCTTTGTGGTGCCACAAGGTGGTCTCGCTAAAATAGGTACCTCCTATCTAAGAAAAATCAAGCCAGGCCATATATATATATATATATATGTGATCGTTTCCAATTGAGAAATTGAGATATCAGCCCTTATTGATTTTGACTATAGATTTAGAGTTGACCCTCTTCGCATGAAGAGTCGCCCCTCCTCTCTCTTGACTGTCTCTTCACCCTAACGAATTTTTTTTTACTATAGATTTAGAGTTGATCCTCCACGTTTCAGATTAATGAGTTTAGGTATAGTTATTACTCTCTCTTTCTTCGGCCTTCCTCTCAAGATTAATCATTTTCTCAACATATCAGATTAGCTGATTTACAAGAATATTTAAGAATGGAAAGAAATTATTTTGGCTTTTTTCCGTGCGAACCTGTTTGTTACTTCTAAACTACTTCGATTTCTATCTATCTGCTTTTGCATGATGTTGAGGACTTGCAGTTTCTTATTTTTAACTTCCTAATCTATCTTTATTTATCCAACTATGCATCATCCGATATAAATATCCCTAGCAAAATTATTGGGTCTCATAAATATTTCTAGGGCCGTAATCTTTCTCCTCACTTTTGTATAATATATTAGTAGAAAATGAAGGTAGTGATTAATAAAAGGGGAAAGGGCATTGTGATTAATGTGTATCCTGATAATCTTTTCCAATAAATTTATTTGCTAATGATATTTTATATTCATAAAACACCTTAATAATCGATAAAGTAGTGGATAATAATATCATATTGAAAATTATTTCCATGGACTTCTTAAATAATTCCATCATTTTATATGTTGTTTAAGGTAGACTAGGGCTTAACAGGAATCCCTGATATTGACATTCGGTCAAAATTTACTGCAAATTAAATGTCATATTCTATTTATAAAATTGAAATTATTATCTTAACTTTTAAAAATTGTTAATATTATTTTATAATTATTTAATAAATTATATTGCTCGTACTAAGCATAGGTGCATTTTGCTAGTGGTTTATATGAAAGTGGGCAGATCCCACAAATGAGAACTGGAAAAATGTCTCTCATTCTCTCTCATTTGGGTGAGGTACCATACATTTATGTCCATGTTCTCTATCCTTTTTATTAGGTGTGAACGAGTCCGGATTGCCTGTTGTTATACGCTCACCGTGAGTTGGCAAACGGGAGCACATCACGTGCACAGTAAATCCACGTCAGCGCCCAATCACCCCCATTTACCCAGTGCATATGTGTTATGGGGTGGTGCATGCACATGGGAGATTAGTCCCCTCACGTCAAATAAACTATTATAATAATAATAATAATAATAATAATAACAACGACAGGAGAACCAACCGTTCTATGCTTATGGGCAGTGGTATCAGTAGACTTTGACTCTCTCCTCAGATAGGAGGAATTGTAGAAAGGGACCCGAGCACATTTAGTAAGGCCTCTTATTTTTAAATTTGAGAAGTCATATTGAGACAGATGGATATAGACTGGGAATAGATTTCCATTTCTATTTGATTTCTATTTTTTCATCATTGACACTAATTTGTAATTAGGAATTAAAAACTCATCTCATATCTACCCTAAAACTGAAAAGTGTGCGTATGAAAACGAAAGTATTATTAATAAAGAAAGGAAGACCAATAGTCTATAAATTAACGAGAGAATTATTCAGAAAACAAAGTCAATATATATAATCCATACTCAACTTCAATACAACAACAGCAACATCAACACCAGCAGAAGCAGCAGCAGGAGGAACAACAAAATAAAACTAATAATTTGATCAGGGCCAGAATTCCCCACGAATAAACGAATGTACCGTGGCCAGAATTCTGTACGAATATATAAACGAATTTGATCATCATGTACACGTACACCCGTTACATAACTCGCAACTCCAGTCTACATAACACCTGCTGATGAGTCCATTTATCTATACCATACGACTGGCGGATCCCAGACAAAGTAGCGCAACTGTTACTTCTGATGCAACCGTCTATTTACTTGCAACAGTTCTTGTTCGCTACTCCAAAGCAACTTGTCAAACTGCATGATTGTTGGCAATGGGCCACCATGATCATGTGGCTGGCTGAGGATCACCAGTGCAAGCTAGCAGAAAGAGATTGAAAGAGAAACGAGTAGAAATCGCCACGCTCCTACCGCTCCCTGCGACTTGTGATAATGTATTTAAAAGTTGGCTTTTCTCCTAAGTAAATCTTTCACATGGATTGACGCTGACCAGTCCGGTGGTTTGAGTTGTTTAAGTTTACGTTCGTTACATACCATCCTAGCAGACGATGTCAACTGCCCCGCAGATAAAAACTCTTTTATTTATGAGCTTTTTGTATGTGGCCTCCTTAAGTTTGTAGGATTTGTATATGGGCCTTTAATGTTTTAGTATTTATAAATAGGCCTCTATTTTTTCTTTTTAATACCTTTTATATCCCCAAAGTCAATATTCTTAACAAGTATCAGCTGCCACCATGAGATTTGTGTTAGAATTTTATATAAATAAGAGCTTTGCATTTACATCTATTAAACAAAAATGAGTATATTATTATTAATAATAATACCATTATTTTATCTCAAGTCCGAATACTTTCTTTCAATAACTCTCTCATGCACATGATCAGGAGTAGACTCAGATACAAGGGTTTGGGAATTGGAGCCCCACCCATATCTGCGAAAAGTTTTAAAATACCTTCCCCCCCCCCGCCCCCCCCCCCCCAAATTCTAAAAATTAATATGTTTTTTTTTTTTTTAAATTTGCCCAGTCCCCCAGTATTTCTTTTACAAAGAGTCAAACACTCCCCGCCGTAAATTCTAAAAATTATTTTTTTTCTTCGTTTACCCGTTCCCCCAATATTTCTTTTAAACCCTCTATACATGAAGTATAATCAAGTATTTTAAAACTTTAATCAATCTAATGGTGGGTCATGTATGGATCGGATAAATCATAAATGGTTATAAGTAGTGTCAATTGTTGTCCTGGTCAATTTGAATTTAATAAAATGAACCATGTATTGATAAGAAAAAAATGAATTTATATAGGGTAATTCTCTCCCACTAAGTGCAATTGTCAATATTACATGCTTTATAAAAAAAATCAAGTCCAAACTTTAGAAATTATGCATATAAGGATAAAAGAAATGGACAAAAGTGTCATTTCGCTCAAAAAACTTATGGTGGTTGGAAGACTATTGATTTTAGGGACACAAAAGGTATTAAAATGAAGATGCAGGGGTCTATTTGCAAATACTAAATTCCTAAGTGCCTATTTACAAACCATACAATCCTAGGGGTATATAAAAAAGCTCTTTATTTATTTAATTGTTTCTTCCAATAGAAGCTTTCTTCAATTAGGCGGTATTGACTATTTCTTTTTTTTTGGTTTAGTGGTGTGTGACATCCACCTGGCAATTGACTTGATTTTATGCTGAATGTGTGCAAGGAGATGAGAGATTCCATGAGGTGTCCGTACGCGGGCTTCCTTGTGATCGAGTAGAAGTGGGCCACGCCGACTAAAGTCAATGAAATGCCTTCGAAGATGAAAACGGATAGGGGTTTAACTTTTTACTCGAAAGGCCCCACCTAATATTCCCTAACCAATGGTCTGATTTCGGGGTCCATAGTTATGGAGCCATTGTGTATCAGATCTAGTTTTTAATATTACTATTATGCTGTGGATTTTCAGGACCAACACAATTCATGGGTTTAGGTTTAGATACAGGCCCCTGATGAAAGCCACATTTTCTGCATCCCCCTTTCTCACTGCTTGCAAGAAAACATCTTCCTCTGATGTTTTGCCCTCCCCCAAGTATCTTTATTGGACTCTTTTCTTTCCCTTTTTTTAATGCTACGTACATTGAGGACTGAAAGTATCACATGAGTGCTAATTCTACTCATGAGTTCACGTAACTAATTTTTAATCACTTAATTGATGTTGACCAGTCCGGTGGATTGAGATGTTTAAGTTTACTTTCGTTACATACCAGCCTAGCAGGTGAAAGTCAACTGCACCGTAAGAATTTTTGGAAGATCATTTGAGGTAGGAACTCAAAGCATTCTTCAATTTTATTTAGGGTCATTTCTTGTATAAACCCCCTAAGGTTTCTAGGATTTATAAATAAGTGTTTTGAGTAAAATAACATTTTTACCCATCTCTTTATCCATAAATATATAATTCCAAAAGCTTGCATTTATTTTCCTTTAAAGCTTAACAATTACTATAATACATTTAGTAGGATAGAATAACCCTATATAAATCCATTTTTATCAATACGGGTTTCATTTCATCAAATCTAAATCTATCACAATGACTAGCAACACTTATACTTATAATTGGTTATAATTGGCCCAATCCATGCACAACCCCGGATTAGATTGATGAGAGTTTTAAATACATGATTAGGTTTTATGTGCATAGGAGGATTTGAAAGACTATTGGCACTTAGGATAAAATAATGATATTTTTATAAATAATGACATACTTATCTTTGTTTAATGAATATAAGGGCAAAATTATCATTTTTATAAAAATCGCCTTTTCTAGTTGTGACTGGTGATTATGAGACAAGGTTAAGGTATTAAAATAAAAATGAAGGAGGTATAAGCAAATATTGAAACTAAAGGGGTGAAGGATTCTTCAATTAGGCAATAATGTTGACTATTCATTATTTTTTTCCTCTATTGGTGTGTGAGATGCACAATTCAAAAGCCAAAAGAAAATTGAGTTTCTTTGCTATGTACGTAGGTAATTTTGCCGAACCACGTAAGTCTCTATGTGTGATTTTATTTTTTTACTTTGTGGCTTCTTGGTTGTCCATCGTGGTGATTTACGCTTATGCAGGCACGCACACAACACTTTGAAATTCGTGGAGTTCTAACATTTTTGCTTTTTTCTTTTTTATATTATTTTATGGAATTTCCAAATATTCCAGTACAAATGAAGATTTAAAAATTTCACATGTCTCAGAATTTAGAAACTCTCCACCCCCCGCATGCCCAGGAAATGCTGGTACCGACGTTAATGATGTCGTCATATTCATAAGATCTTGATGCCCAATTGAGCTTCTTCCATCTATGTATAGTTTCAACCTTCCACACAGAGGACAAGCCCATGGTCTTCGTTTGGGCCACTTTGTTCAAAATCCACGTATAGTTCCCCTCTAATTTCGATCTCTATTCCACTCCTACAATATCTCTTGAATGGTGTAGAAAGAAATTAAAACAAGAAAAACACCAATTTCTTCCACATTTTAGAAACATTATTGGGCCACATAAATATTTTTGACTTCCTAGTCTTTCTCTTTTTTCTCCAACCATGCATCATCCGATATAAATATCCCTAGCAAAATTGTTGGGTCTCACAAATATTTCTAGGGCCGTAATCTTTCTCCTTACTTTTGTATAATGTGTTAGTAGAAAATGAAAATAATAATAATTAAAGGGGAAAGAGCAAAGTGATTAATGTGTATTCATAAAACACCTTAATAATCGATAAAGTAGTGGATAATAATATCATATTGAAATTTATTTCCATGGACTACTTAAATAATTTCATCAATTTATATGTTGTTTAAGCTAGACTAGGGCTTAACAGGAATCCCCTTATATTGACATTGGGTCAAAATTTACTGCAAATTAAATGTCATATTCTATTTATAAAACTGAAATTATTATCTTTACTTTTAAAAATTGTTAATATTATTTTATAATTATTTAATAAATTATATTGCCTATGCTAAGCAGAGGTGCATTTTGCTAGTGGTTTATATGAAAGTGGGCAGATCCCACAAATAAAAATTGGAAAAATGTCTCTCATTCTCTCTCAGCTAGGTGAGGTCCCATACGTTTATGTCCATGTCCTTTGTCTTTTTATCAGGTGTGAACGAGTCCGGATTGCCAGTTGTTATACGCTCAGCGTGACTGGGCAAACGGGAGCGCGTCACATGTGTAGTAAATCTACGTCACCGCCCAATCACCCCATTTACATAGTGCATATGTGTTATGGGGTTGTGCATGACATGGGAGATTAGTCCCCTTGCATCAAATAAACTATAAAAAAAAAAAAAAAAAAAAAAAAATTAATAATAATAATAATGACGATGGGAGGACCAACCGTTCTTTGCTTATGGGCAGTGGTATCAGTTGACTTTGACTCTCTCCTCTCCTCTGATAGGAGAAATTTAGAAAGGGACTCGAGCACATTTATTAAGGCCTCTTATTTTTAAATTTGAGAAGTCATATTGAGACAGATGGATATAGACTGAGAATAGATTTCCATTTCTATTTGATTTCTTTTGTTTTTTTTTTTCATCATTGACACTAATTTGTAATTAGGAATTAAACCTCATCTTATATCTACCCTAAAACTGAAAAGTGTGCGTATGAAAACAAAAGTATTATTAATAGAAAAAAAGGAACACCAATACACTATAAATTAATAAGAGAATTATTCAGAAAACAAAGTCAATATATTATAGTACATACTCAACTTCATTACAACAACAGCAACATCAACACCAGCATAACAACACCACCAGCAGCAGCAGGAACAACAAAATAAAACTAATAATTTGATCAGGGCCAGAATTCCCCACGGATAAACGAATGTACCGTGGGCCAGAATTCTGTACGAATATATAAACGAATTTGATCGTGGACACCAACATAACTCACAGTTCCTCTCGTTGACAGGTACAGAACACACACTTCCCGTTTTTATGACATTTTGTGAGGAGTTCATCATTTATACCGTACGCGGGGTATTTCCGTGCTTCCCCACACAAAGCAGGGCAGCTGTTCCTTGTGATGTAATTGTTTATGGCCTTGCAACAGGGCTCGTTCGCTACTCCACTGCAACTGTCCAAACCGTTGCAATGGGCCACCATGATCACGTCGCTGAGGATCACCAGTGCAAGCAGAAAGAGATTGAAAGAGAAACGAGTAGAAATCGCCATGCTCCTACCGCTCCCTATATCCCTGCGACTTGTGATGGTTCTTATAGGCGTTGTGGTCTATGCATTAATGTATTTAAAAGTTGGCTGTGCTCCTAAGTAAATCTTTCACATGGATTGGTTGGTTACATACCAGCCTATCAGGTGAAAGTCTACTGTACCGCAATAATTTTTGAAGGATCATATGAGGTAGGCAAACATTCAATTTTATTTATAGTTTTTGTAGGATCTTAAACCCCATTTGTAAGATCTTACACCCCATTGAGTTACCGCTTATCCAAAAACCAATTAGCGATAGGAAACGACACAACAATAATTTTATAGTGTGGGTGAGGACTCGACCACGACTATGACCGTTCAAGAGCGAGGGTGAACGTTGACGTCAACAGTTATATAGTTATATATATATATATATATATATATATATATATGGAAATACTCAAGTGCATCTATCCCTCACCACACATGGTGATGGACACTCCTTTTGGGGAAGTTTCAAGTACAAAAGGCTTTTGTACTTGATGGAAAGATCCCCTTTTGGACTTGAAACTTCTCCAAAAGGGGTGTCCCTCACCACACATAGTGATGGATAGATGCACTTGAATATCCTCTATACACATACATACACACACACCCCCACACACCCACCCCCTTGCAGGTGAAAGTCAACTACACAATAAGAATTTTTGGAGGATCATCTGAGGCAGGCAAACATTAAATTTTATTTAGAGTTTTTTTTTATTATATATATATACCCTTGCAGGTGAAAGTCAACTGCACCTCAAGAATTTTTGGAGAATCATCTGAGGTAGGCAAACATTCAATTTTATTTAGAGTTATATATATATATATATATATATGGGCTAGCTCTCCTAAGCTCAAGCTTAGGATAAGATAAGTTCAAGTGTGTGGTGGGGCCCACTTAGAGACCCTCATGGGGATGGGGGAATTCCAAGGACTCCCTAGAATTCTCCTCTCTGTAAAATTACCTCCAACCATGATTTATATTATCTTCATATGGGCCTAAGAGTTTAATGATTAATAGTCTATTCGGATCGATACATAGTCAATCCAACGGTCCAGTACATTCGGATCTGACCGAAAGTTGGTGAACATGTGTAATTTAGGGGGGTCATTTGTTTGGTCCATTTGGATGGACCAAAGGTGAGCCCCACAATATGAGCTTTTGAAATTTTATCCTAAGCTTGAGTTTAGGAGAGCCTTACTCAGATATATATACCCTTGCAGATGAAAGTCAACTGCACCACAAGAATTTTGGAGGATCATCTGAGGTAGGCAAACATTAAGTTTTATTTAGAGTTTTTATTATTATTATATATATATACACCCTTGCAAGTGAAAGTCAACCGCACCGCAAGAATTTTTGGAGGATCATTAGAGGTAGGCAAACATTCAATTTTATTTAAAGCTTTATTTAAAGTTATATATATATATATATATATATACACCTGGAAAACATTAAATTTTATTTAGAGTTTTTTTATTATATAGATATATACCCTTGTAGGTGAAAGTCAACTGCACTGCAAGAATTTTTGGAGGATCATCGAAGGTAGGCAAACATTTTATTTAAAGTTGAATTTTTTGGAGGTTCATCTGAGGTAGGCAAACATTCAAATTTATTTAGAGTTTTTGTAGGATCTTAAACTCCATTGAGCTACCACAACTCCTGCTACGAACTCGCAAAACGCATGTCCCGAGACTCGAACACCGGACCTACCAGGCTCTGATACCACTTGTAAGATGTTACACCCCATTGAGCTACTGATTATCTCAAAACCAATTAGTGATAGGAAACGACATAACAATAGTTTTATGGTGAGGGTGAGGGCTCGACCACAATTATGATCGCTTAGGAGCGAGGGTGGACGTTGACCTCAACAGTTTTTTTTTTTCTTTTTTTTTTTCTATAGATATACCCTTGCAGGTGAAAGTCAATTGCACTGCAAGAATTTTTTGGAGGATCATCTGAGGTAGGCAAACATTAAATTTTACTTAGAGTTTTCTACTTTATTTTATATATATACCCTTGCAGGTGAAAGTCAACTGCACCGTAAGAATTTTTGGAGGATCATCTGATGTAGGAAAACATTAAATTTTATTTAGAGGTTTTATATATATAGAGCAAGGCAGAAAATTTCGTTCATGCTCATGGGGCCCATGTTTGGTCCATCCAAATGAACCAAACACATGACTTCCCTAAATTACACATGTCCACCAACTTTTGATCAAAACCGAATTTACTAGACCGTTAGATCGACTATGTATCGTTCTGAATGGACTATTGACCATTAAACGTTTAGGCCCATATAGAGATGATAGAAATCACGGTCGGGGCTAATTTTTTGTAGAGAGGAGGATCTCGATGAGTCCTTGAAATCCCCCCCATCTCATCCCCATGCGGGTCCCCAAGTAGGTCCCACTACACACTTGAGCTTATCTTATCCTAAACTTGAGCTTAGGAGAGCTGGCTTTATATATATATATATTTATATATATACCCTTGCAGGTGAAAGTCAACTACACCGCAAGAGTTTTTGGAGGATCATCTGAGGTAAGCAAACATTCAATTTTATTTAGAGTTGTATATATATATATATATATATATACCCTTGCAGGTGAAAGTCAACTGCACTGCAAGAATTTTCGAAGGATCATCTGAGGTAGGCAAACATTCAATTTTATTTAAAGTTTATATGTATATATACCCTTGCAGGTGAAAGTCAACTGCACCGCAAGAATTTTTGGAGGTTCACCTGAGGTAGGCAAACATTCAATTTTATTTAGAGTTTTTTTTAATTATATATATATATATATATATACCTTGGCAAACATTTAATTTTATTTAGAGTTATATATATATATATATTTATGTATATATAACCTTGCTGGTGAAAGTCAATTGCACTGCAAGAATTTTTTGGAGGATCATCTGAGGTAGGCAAACATTCAGTTTTATGTAGAGTTATATATATATATATATATACACACACACACACACACATAAACCCCCTTGCCTTTTCATTTTAATACTTTTTCATGGCCCAAAAAATGTGAGCCATACGACCACCATAAGATTTTTTTTTTTAAAGAAAAATGACACTTTTACCCCTCTATTTAACAATTACTATAGTACATTTTGTGGGAGAGAGTACCCCTACGGGACCCATTTCATTAAATCTTTACAATGACAATCAACACTTGTATATATAATTGGTTATAATGACACAATCCAACCACAACCTCCTATTAGATTGATGAGAGTTTCAAATACGTGATTAGGCTTCATGTGCATGGGAGAATTTGAGTGAGACTATTGGCACTTGGGATAAAATAAGAGTATTTTTATAAATAATTGCATACTTATCTTTGTTTAATGAATTTAAATCCAAAGTTGTCGTTTTTATAAATATTAAATACAAATCTTTTAGTGGTCGCCTTTTTTTGTTATGACTAGTGATTAATTTTGGGAAATGTAAGGTATTGAAATGAAAACGAAAGAGGTATATGCAAATACTGAAACCACATGGGTCTAATTACAAATTCTATATACCCTAGGAGCCGGCTTATACAGAAAAACTTTTTTATTTATTTATTTGTTTCTTTTAGTAGAAGAATTCTTCAATTAGGCGCTGTTGACTATTCATTGTTTTTTGTTTTTTTTTTTTTTTTTTTTTTTTTCGTTTATTGGTGCGTGACATGCATCTGGCAATTGACTTGAATAGTTGACTTGATTTTATGCTGAATGTGCGCAAGGAGATGAGAGACTCAATGAGGTCTCCTTATAAGGGCTACCTTGTGATCGAGTAGAAGTGGGCCACGCCCACTAAAGTTAATGAAATGCCTTCGAAGATAAAACGGATAGGGGTTTATCTTTTTACTCGAAAGGCCCCACCTAATATTCCCTAACTAAAGGTCTGATTTGGGGTCCCATGAGGACTGAAAGTCTCAGGAGTTCATGTAACTAATTTTTACTAATTTTTATTCACTTAAAAAGTACAAAATTAACAATATTGCATAAGGATTTATAATTTTTGTTTTTTCGTTTTTTTTTTTTGTTTTGTTTTTTAGTTTTTTTTTATAATGGAGGGTGTTCCAGCCGTTTTGGCCAAACTAATCCCTACAGGCGAGCCGAGTAAATCCCCCATGGCCCCAGTGTGGTAGTTGTGTAGTTTCGAACCCTCTATCTTTGAGCAGAAGGATTTATATAAGTTAAAGGTTCGAATAAGATAATAATGTGAAACAATTTGATTTTGTAAGAAGAACGTACATTCTTATAATTTTAAGTTATTTTCACTCAAAATGGAAAATTGAGAAGTTGCTCCTACTCCTGAAACCGAAGAAGCGATAAGGATACGAAACCTTGATACATTCAACTAGACTGTATATCCATATCACATTGTATCGAATACTTCATTTTCATTTGCAGAAGTCATGTCTCCGTCTTATCAAGTTATGCCCTTGCTGTATGCTTGCCATGGGTGAATTTGGATGCATCCCAAATAACAAGCAATACTAAGTTTTCTTGCCCAAGACGGGTGGGTGTGTAAACCAGCTCAGGGTACTTAAATGGGTGATGCCGTTGAACCAGAAGTTTTTGAACCTGTTCTCTAAAGTTGTTATTTCAAAAAAAAATTTTTTTTTTGGTTGGTTTTGAATTATAATAAGAAGACTGTGGGGCTGTTTGGGTGAAGTAAAAATTATTTTGAAGAAATAATAAAATATAAGTTGGTTATGATTGTATTTTATTTTTAGTTGTTTATTATAGAATCTTTTTGACTTTTTGTATTGATTGTAGAGTTTTTTTGTCCTTTAGTAGATAAATAAGATTATTTTTTGACTTATTTTTTTTAAAATATGGTAGGAAATTTGAATTAAAGTGCTTTTGTTGAGCTTTTTTTTTTTTTTTTTTAGAAATGGGGGCTTTACCTAAATTTTGAAAATTTCCCGCTCATCTCTTAATATGGGACCAGGTTCTCATAGGTTAAAAAATAAAACGTACAACCCAAAATTAGCCCTAGGTGGGTTCGGCTTAGTCGAGCTCCGGCTGGGCTTGAAAATTTTCATGATCGTGATCAGTGGTGAAAAGATGACAATAGTATTTCATGACTCGTCTCCTTGGAAGGGAGTAATTGTAGAGGGTAACCTGAGTTGAGAAATCATTTAAGACAGATGGATATAGACTTGGCTGGAATAGATTTCATTTTCTGATTGACTTCTCCTTGTAATGATGGATATTGCTTTGCAGGAATCAATACTCATCCCTTTGGAACTAAAACGGGTGCATAAGATAACAAAAGTAAAGTTAAAAATTGAAAACAGGAAAACCAATAGTCTATAAACTATCAAATTAATCAGAAAACAAAGTGAGAAGTAGGCCATGTTCAACTTCAAGAGCAGCAATAGCAGCAATATCAACATCAACATCAACACCAAAACATATGCATACAACAACAACAACAACAACAACAACACCAACACCAACACCAACAGCAATAATTAATAATTTCCTCAAATACAAAGACTGAAGAATTCCCTCATAATAACAATCAAATTCATTATAGTGATGGGATTCCCAAAACAGAGACCAATTGTGAATGCTCTCTTTCTTTGTCTAAGTCTGGGCATCGGATTCCTGCATCAGGGTTGTAGACAAAGAAACTGAAATGCAGCTAGAACTGTTGTTGGAAGAAGAGGCTAGTCATGGTTCTTCTGTGTTTCTTGAGATCCAACTATCAATGTATTCTTTGCCATTAAGATACGGACCAATCTCTAGCTTTTTCAGAATTTCTTCAGTTTCACACAGAAGATATGCTGCATCTCTGACGCTCTCTTCTCTAAATGCAATCGAATTGCCAGCACATTTCATGTATTTCACTTTTGGTAAGTTGGTAAGACAAGCACCAACTATATCAGCGATTGTTTTTTTGTAACCATTCAAACATTCTATCTGCAGTCCTAAACTTTTGAAGAAGAATTGTCCTACAGAGTTTGTACATTGAATTGGCTGCTTATACCTTGGCACGCCAATCACGAGGATCTTTTTCTTTTTCTCTGCTAGTAGTATAACCCAAAACATATTTTTCCATACTTCGTGCAAGTTCTTGGAGAATGCTATCAGCACTTTTTGCAAGGGTCAATTTCATAAGATCCTTCCCGAGCCAACGACCATTAGTATCAATACCGAGCCAGACGATATCTGCTGCCTTCCTCATTTTAATCAACCTTCTATTATCCAGGCTCTTTTCTATGAGTCTTACATACTTGAGGCTTTCATGTACGCCACATCGCAAGAGTATGACATCTTTTTCAAAGTAGGGAGGTGCACTATAGGAAGAGCCCAACAGTTTCGAGGACGTTCTTGATCAGTACCTAATAAGGAAACTTCGATGCTGTTAAAATCCACCACTCCTTGGAAGCCTTGCGACATTTTAAACTTCATTAAAAGTCGTTTAAAATATTTTGGTGGGTTGTTTTTGCCTCTTCGGATCCAATGCTCTGTGTCCTCGTAGCCATTGGTCATGATCAATTTGGACCAAGTCTTCCTCCCCATCAAGGTGTAAAACATGTCCTTTTAGACTCTCAGTTGACCCAGACTTCGATCCTTTATCCTTCCTCCCTAGTCTCTTGCAGCAGGAGAGGCCACTCAGACTGAGCCTAATCAATTTGCTCACTATTACTACTGCATATTGCATTCCCATGAACACATTTAAAATTTGATTTATGGGGACATTGGTTTTACATTGGGTTTTTAAAAACCCATGATATCATGGGATCCAAATAACTTTTCAACTTTTAACAATTGGATCCCATGATATCTTGGGAGTTTTTAAACTCCCAAGATATCATGGGATCCAGGGCAAAAAACTTTTAAAAAAAAAGTGTACCAGAGTCGCATACTAGAGTCAAACGACTCTGGTGACATTTACAGAAATTAGTCATAAAATTAGAGATTGAGTGTTTTAGGGGCATTGAAATGTCAAATCCCCAAATCTGAATAGACATTTAGAGTTGTAGGAAGAAGTAACAAAAGTGATATAGTGTGCATGGATGCCACCATCATTGTTGGCATGGGCGGCGCCACATTGATCACGGTGGGGTCAATTGACCCCACTGAGATCTGAAAAAATATTTAAAAATAAATTTTTTTTTGTCAAGAATTGAAATTTTGAGTTTGACCCCACATAAACTTTTGAGTTTGACCCAACTCAATTTAAGAGTTTCACCCCTCCATTAGCTAACTTTAGACATTTTCGTATAAAATTAGTTGAATTAAAGAAGGATATCATATACCAATTGTTTATTTGCTTCTAAGATTGGCGTTGATTTTATCAGTAGCGACTGTGACGGTAGAAAGAGTTTTTTCAGCAATGAAGTACGTAAATAACATGTTGCATAACCGAATGGGAGATCAATGGATAAAGGACCGTTTGGTCGCATATATTAAAAAGGATGTGGTTGCTAGTGTTGATAATGAAGCTATTATGCAACGATTTCAACACATGAATACTTATTGATGTATAAACAAAAACGGAGACAAATTCTTGCATTGAATATCATTATATCAATATTATAAGAAAATCCCCTTTTTATTTTTGGGGTGAATTACAGTGCTCAAAACCAAAAATATAATATCCTAATCTAAGAAGGAGCTTGCTTCTGGTCCTTGACTTGCTTCTTTCTTTGCAAGTAAAATGGAAGGAACTTTATAAATGGCTAATTTACATCAAGAAATCTTGTGTTTGATATTTCTTCATTAGATCAATAATCCTCACATCTTTTTATCATTGGATCAATAATAAGAGGGGCCTCCACTATTGCTCCGAAAATCCATCATTTACGCATGTCGTGATAGAAATATTTCGCTGTCATGTAAATGTAACCTAGGATGATTTTTATATTAGTTCTACCACACGGGCACTGGTGAACTGCTAAGAACTCATGATTCTTTAGAAAAATTTGAATGGGTAGCCCAAACTCATGAGAGGACAGAGTGTGTTATTTAAGACCCTTGTCCAAAATATTTCGCAAAGCCAACATATTAAACCTATCTGTAGATCATATATATGGCCCAAAGCTGCCCAAATGTTAAACTAGCTCATATATATCGAGCTAGCAGCCCACATGTCAAGCCTGAAGCAACTTGCACATTAGGCTCATAGAAAACAATGGCCCACATGTCAAACCCATATTTAAAAGGAATCTGTAAGCTATATATATATATATATATATTATATAGCCAACATTAGATAATTCTATAAAATATGTTCATACATGGGGTTCATTTAATTAACTGGATTCTTATTTGAAATGGGTTCAGACCCTGGCCCACTCTTGAAAATGGTCTTATGCATTTTTTTAGAACCCATTATGGCCTATGCATGATCTCTTTGGAAATGGTACTTAGGCTTATTTTCTTAGTAGATATGGACTAATGTAGTGACTTGTTGATACCCATTTTACAGTCACCATTACTATAATCAATCAGTCCAATCCTGACCATTGTTTGGGCCATGATCCAACCCAATACTTGGGCCATGATCCAACCCAATACTTGGGCCATAACTCTACCCTGATTCAGTGAATATTTGGGTTAAACCCAGCCTAATTCCAGTATTGACTGTGCTGTCTCTTTACCCATTCAGAACCGATTCATAGGACAGTTTGTTCGGGAAAATATTTTATGTTGGTTTGGATGGATGCAGGGTGCTTGTGGGTTGCTTGTAGGCTATTTGTTTGGGAGAATTCAGGTTTGTGGGTTGTTTGTTTGTGGATTTCCTTGATTGTAAGGATCCTTTGTTTGGGATTTTCATAGTTATAGTTGCTATTGGCCTGATTTTCAACCCACTTGCAAATATGACCTGGGTTGATTACACTGATGCTGGATTTGGTTCTCATTCTTTTTTTTTTTTTTTTGTGCTTTCGTTTGAAGATTGTCATTTTCAGCGGAGATAATTCCTTTTTAGGAGTTTTTTACTTGAAATGTAGCATTTTGGCCTCCACCGCCTCTATACTTCTCTTGAATGTAACTTAACAATGACTGAGATTGGAGTTTGCAATGAGATGACACAAGTTGGCCATCACCTTGACTTTCAGTTTTCAGAGAAGTTTTGTTTGTTCTACTAGATTCCAATGGTGGACTTGAAGAGTCAGCTTTTTGGTTACTCCAGCACCCATTATAAGTCATACCAACTGACAAATATTAGGGCATTTTTCAGCAACATTGTATAACAACATTGAGCATGCCGAGATGTCATCAACCTTAAACAGTTCATTTGTAAGTTGTTTTCTCCAATTTTCCCATATCACCAACATTTATTCTAACGACAGTTTGGTGTTTTGAGTATAGAAACAAAACATGCTTATGACATTTCAAACATTCCTCATCGTGAGCACATCTGAGTGCATTTGTGACCAGCTTTTGCAACGATTTGAGACCTTAAACTATGGTCTTCAATGGAGTGCTTTTAAAGAACATAGTCCTTGCAAAACAAGGATCTGGATCTTTGTTTGGGTTGGAGGGCGGAATCCTCCTTAAAAGAGGCTCTGAATCTCCATTTTAATGGTGGTCATGTTGCATTACACATGAGAGTTTGTCGGAGGGTGGAAAACTTTCAAAACAACGACCCGAATCTCCATTTTAATAGAAAATAAGAGGTGTGAAAGATGAAGATGGTGAAATGAAATGAAGAAGATGAAGTATAGAAGGTGGAGTGGCATGGAACATGAAGTGGGCACCCATTTGGTAGGAGGGCAGAAACCTTAAGGATCCGAATCTCCATTTTAATGGGAGGAAAGTTACGGTATATGGGGATAATGAAGTGACGAAGATGAGATGAGAGAGATGAAATGATGGAGATAGAATGAGGTAATATGGCTGGAGGGCCGAGTCCCTTAGAGAGCTCTGAATCTCCAATATATGGTAGTAAGAAAGATGAAATGGATGACATGCATGGAAAAGATGAGATGACAAAATAGAGTGGGGATATAACAGAGAAGAAGAAAAAGACAACAGCTTCATTACGTCTTTCTTCTTCTTTCCTTCTCTTCTCTCTGTCACTTGATGAGATCGTGGAAATGGGTGGGGAGTTTTAAAAACTTCCCACAACAATCTCTTTTAAATGTGGGTCAAATGGCCTTTTATTTGAACTTTGTAGCTTATGTAGGGATTCGAACACCCACCATTTCACATAATACAAGAACTATTAACCAATTCACCTAATGATAATACTTTTATAAATTTGGCTAAAAATATATCTTTGAACAAGGATTTACTCTATCTTGATATATTCTCATGGCTCATAGGTGAAGCATTGATATTTTTGCTTGTCAATAGGACTTGGGTCCAATTTGTGCATAAGCGAGCTCAAATAAATTATTTGGTTCAAGTCCATTTGATAATGACCCCAACTGAGTCTACATAGAACAGGACTTTGGCAAGATTTTTTTTTTTTATATGCCAACAGTTGAGGACAACTGTAGGAGTTAATATATTTGGATTTTCTTTTTGGATTAAATACTATTAGTAACAATGTATTAAAATTTCTATTTTTTTTTAGAATTCAAAATTATCTTTGTCGGATTATCGAAAATAGATTATTTGATAATTTTATATTATATTTGTCGAATTATCGAAAGTAGATGACAGATGTTGATAAAGGCCAAAATAAATTTATTTGATTTGCAGAAGATAATTCTATTGTTGACCCCACTGACTTGAATTCCTGGAGTCACCGCTATTGTTGTGTTAATGTGAAGATAGGTGCAATATCCTAGGTTGAATAGACAATCCCATAGGTTAGTTTCTAGCTGCTGTAGAAACGCAACTTTACCCTGTTGATTCATCCGTTGATGGCTCATTATTACCTGTTATATTGAAAGGAGGAGGGGTGCAAAGGGTGCGTCGATGGAAGGAGAAGAAGCTTTGTCTCCCCTTCTCATCACTTACCTTACCATCCCAACAATTATCACCTACCTTACCAGCCCACCAATTATAACATCTATGAGATCGCTGTTTGGATTTTGAAAAAAAAAATCTCTCTCACTTTCCTCTTTTTTGGATTTTTTTTATAAAAAAAAATAGCCATAAACCCCGATTACACAAATTGACTGAAAAAGATAATAAAATATCGAATTAGGTTGCAGCCAAAAAACTAATTTGCCCGAGAACGACATCGTTAGGGCTCGTTTCCAAAGAAACATTTATTAGAGTCTTCCCCATTTTCATTTCTCATTTTCTTTCTAAAATCTACATTCTCTATGCAAAGCAAATACACTATTTCTACCAAAATCATATTCGAGCAACACTTGGAAAAGTATAGTTTCTACCGTCATATTGCAAAAAGATATCATGATCAAGAATGCTCTCACAAGGGTAGAGAACTTACTGATAGATTTTTTAGGTACAAACTTACTGGTAAAGTTGCATGTACAACCTATAAGACCTATTGAATAGATTATTAGCACATATTTTGGTATTTGTGACACAATAGGTTCATTTGTTCCTCTATCTCTTGTCCATAGCTGGGACTAAGCCCAACAGCTCTCTCTGTCGTTGCCCATCAGCCATCGAACTAAGAATTGCGAAGACAAGGGAGAAAACAAATACAAGGGAAGAAGAAGAAGGAACAAACTGCAAAGGGGGCTTTCTTTTTCTAAACGAGTCCTAATGATATCGTTCTGGAGGAGAAGAAGGGAAAAACCAGAAAAGGGTTTTCTTAAACGTGCCCTAACAATATCGTTGCAGGGCGAATTGGTCTTTTTAATTTGGCTACGTACAACACCCTAATTCGATGTTTTAGTGTATTTTTTAATTAATTTATATAATCAGATTGTCTTATTGGATTGTTACTACCTCTTTTTTGAGTTATTCCTGTTGGAGACCACCTTTAATCAGTCCAATATAATAAAACACCTCCTTTTAATTTGCATCAACCCATGTTTTACATTGTTCCAATACTCAGTAATGCTCGTTAGATTTTGTAACACCAAAACTGAACAATAAATAATTTTTTAGAACTTAAAACAAAGGATCAAGATGTTCTAACCCGATTATCTCATAATTTCCTCTTATATGTCCAATTGTTTTCACATCTCTTTATTGTCACGCATCTAAGTAGACTCACTCAATAGGTACTTATTTTTTATAAGCAAAAAATAGTCAATGCCCATAATTTTACTACAAGAGGAAGATTCCCACGGCTGGTTTATGGACATCATTTGTTGCACCTGTAGTTCTGTACCCTTGATGAATTGGGTTTTGTGGAACTGTAAATTTTCGAGGTGTCCCTGACAGTGTGTACATTGTGTTTCGAATGTCTTGGATTAAGGTAGATCTTAGTAATGGGATTTGGGCTTGTTTGCTTACTTTCTATTGAATGCCAGCGGGATTTCATGTGTCTTATCACTATGAAGTAAATTAATCACTGATACATCCCAGAGAGCGCGCGTGGGAGAAACCAACTAATAAGTAGGCCAGCTTTTGTTTCTATGATATGATTCCATCGAAGTGAGCAATGGCTTACATCAAGTGGGCAGATTCAACCAAAGGGAATTGGAAGAATCTCTATCATTCTCTCTCACCATGGTGAGATCCCAACCGTCCATGTAATGTCTTTTTCCTGATTGTGAATGCTTTGACCCATTACAGAGAGGTGACCCAACTCGTCTCCTCAGAAGGAAGGATTTATAGAAAGGGAGCTGAGCATTTAGTCAGCCCTCTTTTTTTTTTTGTTTCCTTTTAAGAAATCATTGAGACATGGGTATAGATTTAATTTTCCATTTGCTACCTCCTTTCCAGCATAGACATTACTTTGCACTTAGGAATCAAAAGTCATTTCTTCCCTAAAATGTGTGCATAAGAAACCATAGTCTATAAACTAACCAACTAATTAATCATAAAACAAAGTCACTAGTCCATGCTTAACTTCACCAACAGGAAGCAACATCAAAACCAACACCACCACCAACAATAACATAACTAATAGAAAAGGAAGGCATTCTAAGAGAGAGAGTACCCTGTAGATAGAGGCAGAGAGGCGTAGTGCTCAGAAACAAAGACTGAAGAGTTCCATCCTAGTGGTTGGATTCTCATGACACAGACCAATTGCGAATGCTCTTTCTTTCTTAAAGTCTGGTCTTTGTGTTCCTACATGATGGTTGTAGGCAATGAAACTGCAATGCAGCTAGAGCTGTTGTTGTTGTTGGAAGAGGAGGGTAGTAGTCGTTATTCTTCCGTGTTGCTTGACATCCAACTATCAATATATTCTTCGCGATTAAGATTCGAACCAATCTCTAGCTTTATGAGAATTTCTTCAGTTTCACCAAGAAGATACGCTGCATCTCTGACTCTCTCTTCTTTCGATTCCATGGCACAGCAAATGCATTTCATGTATATCACTCTTGGTAAGTTGGTAAGACAAGCACCAACTATATCAGCAATTGTTTTTTGTACCCATGTAAACATTCTATCTGCATTGCCAAGCTTTCTAAGAAGAATTGTCCGGCAGATTTTATACATCGAATTAGCTGCTAAAACCTTGGCAGGCCAATCACGAGGATCATTTTCTTTTTCTCTGCTAGCAGTATAATCCAAAACGTATTCTTCCATGCTTCGTGCAAGTTCTTCGAGAATCCTGTCAGCACTTTTTGCATGGGCCAATTTCTTAAGATCCTCACCGAGCCAACCGTCATTAGTATCAATATCTAGCCAGAAAATATCTGCTGCCTTCCTCATGTAAATCAACCTTCGATCATCCAGTTTCTCTTCTATGAGTCTGATGTACTTGAGACTTTCATGTACGCCATATCGCAATAGTATGACATCTTTTTCAAAGGAGGGAGGTGCTATGGCGATCGCAATGCTTGTGAGGGTCACTATAGGTAGAGCCCAACAATTTTGAGAAGGTTCTTCAGTACCTAATAAGGCAACTTCGGTGCTGTTAAAATCCACCACTCCTTGGAAGCCTTGCGACATTGTAAACTCCATTAAAAGTCTTTTAAAATATTTTGGTGGGTTGTTTTTGCCCCTGCGGATCCAATGCTCTGTGTCCTCGTAGCCATTGGTCATGATCAATTGGACCAAGTCTTCCTCCCCATCAAGGTGTAAAACATGTCCTCTGAGACTCTCATTTGACCCAGACTCAGATCCTTTATCCTTCCTCCCTAGTCTCTTGCAGCAGCAGGAGAGTCCACTCAGACTGAGCCTAATCAATTTGCTCGGTATTACTACTGCATATTGCATTCCCATGAACACATTTAAAATTTGATTTCTGGAGAAATGGGAGATTTTCCAGAGCCCCCTGCCGCTGATGTCGAATGGTAAAGGGCTCTGTTTCCATTCCACTAATTTCTGAACCCAGTATTTCTCTACCTTAAACTTGCCTTTGGGGCTCCTGAAGCTAATGACAGTGAACAATCTGACAACAGGGGTAATGGTACCCACACCTATGGCAATTGCTTGAGAGATTAATACCAATGTCATTGACCATGTGTAATCATATTTGCTATCACAGAAAGCTAAAGACCTCATAATGAAGGATCTAACTGTTGCCTGCAGTAAGATCAGTCCACCGAGGAGACAGAAAGCTCCTGAAGCAGTGCAAGTTGCAGAGCGCCCCACTACATACTGAGGACTGCTTGTGTGAGCAATCATCCAATGTTTCTCGACATGCTTTCTCAGTTTCTCGTCAAACTTTCTCGGTTCCTCATCACTAGAGCGCTTTTGAAAATACTGTTCTTTTAACAAACTCTTTGCAAGCAGAATCATTATAGCAGTGGAGCACAACATCACAAACAAAACTAACATAAGAAATATGAATACAGCATGTTCAGGTAAGACAACATTAATACTTATCATTAAAGACTTCCCTTGCATATTTGCATATTCAACAGATATATGCAAGGAAAAGCAACCTGCAGATGAAGATTTTTATATTTATAGGCCTCAAGTCTTATCAGCCAGGCCGCCAGGGTCACGAGGGACTCATACACACCACTCAGCAGATTCCCCATTTGCTCTACAAACTACTTGGTCTGTACATAGTGAGAATTGGTCTACAATGACCAGTTGTTCTCTTTTGTCACGTGAGACTTCAATCAGTTTGGGTAATACCTTGAGGCAAGGTCAAGTCATGTGAGCCAGCCAAAAAAGAGGAATCCCCGAGAGTGCTTCGGTTAACACTATGATGCTTTCTCTAAGTTCATATAAGAAAATATAGCTAAATCCTTATCCTGAGCTTGTAAGTTAAATCTCGTATGCGGTTTAAAGTCGTGCTGTGTAGATTCCGCTTTCATGATGCCCTTGCAACCTCAAAATGTGAACGCTTTGAGACATATTGAAGAGGAGTGAGGTGAGTGCTCGCTCTATCGAAACTTGGACGACAGGAGTGGAAAACTGGACCAATTAACATTTCTCTGCTTGGGCAATGGCATCAGTTGACTGTCTCCTCGGAAGGGAGGAATTGTAAAAAAGGGAGCCTGCGTTGAGAAATCATTTATGACGGATATAGACTGGGCCGGACTAGATTTCATTTTCAGATTGATTTCTCCTTGTCACGATGGATATTGCTTTGCAATTAGGAATCAAAACTCATCCCTCTCTAACTAAAAACATGTGAAGCAAAAGGATAATTAAAAATTAAGAACAGGCAAACCTATAGTCTATAAACTATCAAATTTATCAGAAAACAAAGTGAGCAGTCCATGTTCAACTGCGAGAGCAGCAATAGCAGCAATATCAACATACATCAACATCAAAACATATGCATACAACAACAACAACAACAACAACAACAACAATAATAATAATTCCCTCATAAACAAAGACTGAAGAATTCCGACATAATAACAATCAAATTCAATGTAGTGATGGGATTCCAAAGACACAGACCAATTGTGAATTCTCTCTTTCTTTGTCAAAGTCTGGGCGTCGGATTCTTGCATGATGGTTGTAGACAATGAAACTGAAATGCAGCTAGAACTGCCGTTGTTGGAAGAAGAGGGTAGTCATGGTTCTTCTGTGTTTCTTGAGATCCAACTATCAATGTATTCTTTGTCATTAGGATACGGACCAATCTCTAGCTTTTTCAGAATTTCTTGAGTTTCACCAAGAACTGCATCTCTGACGCTCTCTTCTCTAAATTCAATGGAATTGCAAACACATTTCAAGTATATCACTTTTGGTAAGTTGGTAAGACAAGCACCAACTATATCAGCGATTGTTTTTTGTAACCATTCAAACATTCTATCTGCAGTCACAAGCTTTTGAAGAAGAATTGTCCGACAGAGTCTGTACATTGAATTGGCTGCTAATACCTCGGGGGGCCAATCACGAGGATCTTCTTCTTTCTTTGTGCTAGTAGTATGAGCCCAAACCATTTTTTTCTCCACATTCTGCAAGTTCTTCGAGAAACCTCCGAGGGTAAATTTCTTCATCAACAAGAATCCTATCATCACTTTTTCCAGGGGTATATTTCTTAAGATCTTTGCCGAGCCAATGGTCATTAGTATCATTACCTAGCCAGATGATATCCGCTGTCTACCTCATGTTAATCAACCGTTTTCCATCCAGGTTCGCTTCTATGAGTCTTACATACTTGAGGCTTTCATGTATACCACTCGGCAATAACTCAACATCTTTTTCCTTGTCGGGAGGAGCAATGGCTTTGGCGATCTGTGTGAGGATCACTATAGGAAGTGCCCAACAGTTGGGAGGAGATGTTTCACTACCTAATAAGGGAACTTTGTTGCTGTCAAACTCCACCACTCTTTGGAAGCCTTGAGATATTGTATGTTAGTGGGAAAACAGAGTACACAAAAACTAGAAATCTGAGATTTTTATTACTCAATGCTCTCTATCTGACTACAAACAACTGGATGCCTATAAATAGGCATTTACAAAAGCAACAGTCAGCTTAGAACGTGGGCTCTATCTGCATGCCACATCACAAACTGATTCATAATTTCTCTAACAACAAAACATAAACATTTGAAATAGTCAAGCTACCATAATTCTAAAGTTTTGCACCCCTAACCAACACTCCCCCTTGATGCAAAACTAGTTACACCAAGTAAATTTCTAAAAAAAAAGAAACTTTTCTGTTGAGAGTGCTTTAGTAAATCCATCAGCAACTTGATCAATTGTAGAGCAATGCTTTAACTCGATTATTCCATTTGCTATGGCTTCTGTAATGAAATGATGTTTGATTTCGATACGCTTTGTACGCCCATGGAAAACAGGATTTTTTGCCATTAAAATTGTTGCTTTGTTGTCACAAAACAGGTCAGTGGCACCTGATTGACTTTGATGAAGATCTTCAAAAATTCTTCTCATCCGTACAGCTTGGCAAGTAGCTGATGTTGCAGCCACATACTCAGCTTCTGCCGATGATAGTGCAATAGTCTCTTGCTTCTTTGTTAACAAGCAAACAACTCCGCATCCAATGTTGAACATATAGCCTGTCGTGCTCTTCCTGTCTTGTAAAGAACCTGCCCAATCACTGTCAGTAAACCCAATTAAACTAAAGTTAGTAACAAGATAATACCAGATACCATAGTTCATTGTTCCTCGAACATATTGCAGAATCCTTTTTGCTGCTCCAAGATAATGCCTAGCGGGTGAATGCATAAATCTTGATATCAAACTCACGGCAAACACAATATCTGGACGAGTGTGAGTCAAAAAAATCAATCCTCCAATTATGCTTCGAAAAACTTTAGCATCGGCCCTGCTACTTCCATCTTCATTTGTTAACCTTTCATTTGCATTCATAGGAGTAGAGGTTGCATTGCAGTTTGACATTCTGAATTTCTTGAGCAGATCATAAACATACTTCCCTTGTGATAAGAAAATTCCTTCTTCTGTTTGATGGACTTCTAAAACCAAAAAATAATGAAGCAATCCTAAATCTGACATTTCAAATTCCTTCGTCATGAGTTCCTTAAAATTCCCAATGAGCTTTTTTGAAGAACCAGTGTAGATGATATCATCCACATAGATGCAAAAAATAAGCAGGTCTTCAATTTCTTGCATTTTCAAGTAAAGGGTTGGCTCACTCTTACTTCTATGAAACGAAACCCATTTTGGTGCAAAAAAATATGAATTCTGCTGTACCATGCTCTTGGGGCTTGTTTAAGCCCTAAAGAGCCTTTTTCAATTTGTAAACTCTATCCTCCATGCCTTCAACCACAAAGCCTTGTGGTTGTTCAACATACACTTCTTGATCTAACTCACCATTTAGAAATGCATATTTAACATCAAATTGAAACACATTCCATTTCTTATGAGATGCTAGAGCCAAGATTATTCTAACAGTTTCTAAACAAGCAACTAGAGAAAAAGTTTCAAAGAAATCAATACCTTGTTGCTGTGCATATCCCTTTGCGACCAACCTTGCTTTGTGCTTTTGTATACTCCCATCAGCATTGTACTTTGTTTTGTAAATCCATTCCAGCCCTATTGCAGTTTTATCAGAAGGAAGCTCCACCAGGTCCCAAGTTCTATTCCATTCGCCCACTAGGCATCATCTTGGAGCAGCAAAAAGGATTATGTGATATGTTCGAGGAACAATGAACTATGGTATCTGGTATTATTCTGTTACTATTTTCCAGGCATCCTTGGATTTGTTTGCTACAGCAATCCTTGGAAAAATACTTTCATGAACAGCTTGTTGTATTACCAGCAGTGCTTTGGAATCCTTTTTCCTGCAATCCTTCAATTCATTTTTCTGGGCAACTGTTAAATTGTTATATGCAGTAGCATTTTCTGGTTCTACATAACCATTTTCAACCAAGTCCCATAAGTCTTGAGACAAAAAAAAGTGTCCTCGTTTTAATGTTCCAAAATTCATAACTTTCACCATTGAAAATAGGAATCAATGATTGAGACAAGTTCAGAAAGTTACCACTGTTAGCCATAGAAAAACAGTCTTTATTGGAACAAACCTTCTGTCAAATAGGTGATGAGCAAGTGAAATAGATGAACTTCAGTTTCGGCAGCACTGCCACTTGCAGTTGTACTCAAACTCGCCCAGCCCAGCCTTTAATCCAACTTGGCTCTGATACCACTGTTAGTGAGAAAACAGAGTACACAAAAACTAGAAATCTGATAGTTTTATTACTCAATGCTATCGATATGACTACAAACAACTGGATGCCTATAAATAGGCATTTACAAAAGCAACGTTCAGCTTAGAATGTGGGCTCTATCTGCATGCCACATCACAAACTGATTCCTAATTTCTCTAACAACAAAACAGAAACATTTGAAATAGTCAAGCTACCATAATCTTAAAGTTTTGCACCACTAACCAACATCGTAAACTTCATTAAAAGTTGCATAAGAAAGTTTGGTGGGTTGCTTCTACCCCTGCCAATCCAGCTCTCTCCGTCCTTGAGGCCATTGGTCATCAACAGGGGGACCAAATCACTCTCCCCATCAAGATGGAAAACACAACGGCTAAGAACAAGATTAGACGAAGACTGAAACTCAGATCCTTCACCCTCCCTTCCAAGTCTCTTGCAGCAGCAGGAGAATCTACTGAGACAGCTCACAGGTAATATAGAAGTCAACAAAATCAATTTGCTCACTATTACAACTGTAGATTGAAATTACTATGAGCACATTCAAAATTTGATTCTTCGAGACATGGAGAATTTTACTGAATCTCTAGTTGCTGATGTAGAATGGTAAAGGTCTCTCTTTCCATTCCACCCTTATCTGAACGTAGTGTTTCTCCACCTTAAACTCGCCTTTTCATCTTTGCCTGAAGCTGACGGGATTAAACAATCTGATAGCAGGGGGCAATGGTACCGAACCCTATGGCTGTTGCCTGAGATATTAATACCAATGTCACTGACCATGTATAATATGATTTACCTTCACAGAAAGCTACAGACCTTATAATGAGGGATCTAACTGCTGCCTGCCCTAGGATCAGAGCACTGAGGAGACAGAAAGCTCCTGATGCAGTGCAAATTGCAGATCGCCCCACTGCGTACTGACCATTGCCAGTGACAGCCATCAAGCAATGTTTCATGACAGACTCCCTCAGTTTCAAATTATAAAGCACTTCATCGCCATAGCTCATCGAAATTTCAATATTCTTTTCTTCGACCAACTCCCTTGCAGCGGGAACCATCACGGCAGTGGAGCACAAGATCAGAAGCAGAGCTAGCATAAGAAACATGACTATAGCATGTTCAGGGAAGAAAGCATAAATCACACCAGTACCCATCTGAGTTCCAATGTTTACAATCATGGTGACGACAAGGATGCACACAGCAATTACCTTGGCAATTAGCTGTGGTCCGTCCATTTTTACTAAAGAAGTCATTGAGACAGATGGATATAGACTGGGAATAGATTTCCATTTCAATTTGATTTCTTTCTTCTTCTTTTTTTCATCATAGACACTAATTTGTAATTAGGAATTAAAACTCATCTCATATCTACCCTAAAACTGAAAATCTGTGCGTATGAAAACGAAAGTATTATCAATAAAAAATGGGAAGACCAATAGTCTATAAATTAACAAGAGAATTATTCAGAAAACAAAGCCAATGTAGTACATACTCAAAAACTTCAATACAACAACAGCAACATCAACCCCAGCATAACACCACCAGCAGAAGCAGCAGCAGGAGGAACAACAAAATAAAACTAATAATTTGATCAGCGCCAGAATTCCCCACGAATAAACGAATGTACCGTGGCCAGAATTCTGTACGAATAAACGAATTTAATCATTTACACTTACACCCTTTACATGACTCACACCTCCACGCTTCATGACACTTCTTGATGATTCCATTATCTATTCCATTCGAGTTGCGGATCCCACACAAAGTAGCGCAACTTTTCTTTCTGATGCAAGCGTCTATGTCCTTGCAACACTGCTTGTTCGCTACTCCAAAGCAACTTGTCAAACTGCATGATTGTTGGCAATGTGCAACCATGATCATGTGGCTGAGGATCACCAGTGCAAGCAGAAAGAGATTGAAAGAGAAACGAGGTGAAATCGCCATGCTCCTACCGCTCCCCATTTCCCTGCGACTTGCGATGGTTCTTATAAGGCGTTGTGGTCTATGCATTAATGTATTTAAAACTTGGCTTTGCTCCAAAGTAAATCTTTCACATGGACTGGTTCGTTTCATACCAGACTATCAGGTGAAAGTCAACTGCACTGCACGAATTTTTGGAGGATCATCGGAGGTGAGGTAGGAACTCGAAGCATTCTTCAATTTTTTTAAGAGTCTTTTTTTTATAAACCCCCTAAGGTTTTTAGGATTTGTATATAAGTATTTTGAATAAAATGACACTTCTACCTATCTCTTTATCCATAAATATATATAACTCCAAAATCTTGCATTTATTTTTCTTTAAAGCTTAACAATTACTATAGTACGTTTAGTAGGATTGAATAACCCTACATAAATCCATTTTTATCAATATGGGTCCTATTTCATCAAATCTAAATCTATCAATAATGACAATCAACACTTGTATTTATAATTGGTTATAATTGACACAATCCATCCACAACCTCTTATTAGATTGATGAGAGTTTCAAATACATGATAAGGATTCATGTGCATGAGAGATTTTGAGTGAGACTATTGGCAGTTTGGGTTAAAAATAAGAGTATTCTTTATAAATAATGACATACTTCTCTCTATTTAATGAATATAAAGGTAAAGTTGTCATTTTTAAAAAAAAATTCAATACAACTTTTTTAGTGACCGCCTTTTTTTGTTATGACTAGTGATTTTGGGACAACACAGGGGAGTATATGCAAATACTGAAACTACATGGGCCTATTTACAAATTCTATATACTCTAGGGGTTTATACATAAAAACCTCTCTTATTTATATATTTTTTTCTTTTAGTAGAAGCATTCTTCAATTGGGCGGTGTTGACTGTTCATTGTTTGTTTTTGTTTTTTTTTTATTGGTGTGTGACATCATCTGGCAATTGACTTGAATAGTTGACCTGATTTTATGCTGAATGTGCGCAAGGAGATGAGAGATTCAATGAGGTCTCTTTATGAGGGCTTCCTCGTGATCGAGTAGGAGTGGGCCACGCCCACTAAACAGAGTCAATGAAATGCCTTCGAAGAAGAAAACGTGTAGTGGTTTATCCTTTTACTCGAGAGGCCCCACCTAATATTCCCTGGCCAAAGGTCTGATTTTGGAGTCCCATGTGTTCATGTAATTAATTTTTAATCACTTAAAATGTTCAAACTTAACAATATTTCAAAAGTAAATTTTTTTTTTCGAATACGGAGGATGTTGCAGCTATTTGGGTCAGACTAATCCCTACGGATCATAGAGATCTTAGTAAATCTCTTGTGGCCCCAGTGTGGTGGTAGTGCAATTTTGAACACTCATCCTTTGAGTGAAAGGATTTATATAAGTTAAAGGTTTAAATAAGATAACAACGTAAGAAGTTGATTTAGAAAGAGGAACGTACTTTTTTATGATTTTAAGTTATTTTCACTTAAAATGGAAAATTGAGAAGCAGCTTTACTCATGAAATCGAAGAAGCCATGAAGACATAGGAAAATTGTGTGAACCAACTGCAATTGGTCCCACGCCAGATAGAGCCCATCAGAGTGCCGCGAATGAACTCCTAATAAGTTTTAATCTGGTTGAGTCAGACAATGATCAAACTCTTTGTGATAGAGTTTGAATCAAGTTGTAATTTGTAAGGATTGCTTTATATAAGGGAGATGAAACCCTTTGTTGATTATCCAGAGTTCGTAGGTATACCTCATACAGTAATACACAAGGTTCTCCGCGAGTTTGGTTCGGACACCCATCTGGACCAGTTAGTTTTTTCAATTGGTTTCTGAGCCTGATCTATGCATTTGACGGTTCGGATCTTACAATAAGGCTGTGGACCATCAGATTTAAGAGCTCTTCATCGTACCTTTCTTCTCTCCGGTTGCTCGGTTGGTTCTGTGCAACAGAAGCAAGGAAGAAGAAGCCGGATTTCTTCTCCTCGGGCACAGAGACCGAGAGGAAGGAACAGGGAAGACTTCTCGTTTGGCGTGCGTTGCAACAGGAGGAGTTTTTTTTTTTTTTTATGCTGAAATAGTGATTTCATTAAAAGGAGATCGGTGCTTCAACAGGAAGGTCTACCTGGTGAAAATAGGCCTTAGTTACATCAATATGGTGTAGGTAGCGAAGTATGGTTGACCAGCCCCTAGGAAAGATAACCAAACAAACAAAATGACAAAACAAGCAAGGCATCTAGCTACTACTTCCTCTACGCGTAGCCTCTTGATCAAAAAGTTCCAGCTGTTGCAGTCTGACCTTAGGAGGAGTGGTGGTGGTGGTTTTTTTTTTTTTTTTTTTTTTTGAAAGGAAAAGAGATGTCATTGATTTGACATCTCTTCCTTGTGGCACATATTTGGAATAAAAAAAATTTTATAGAGTCCGAATTTTTGTCTCGATCCCTGGCACGGCTCCTTGAGATTCCATAGGAACTTGAGATCCAACTCCCATGGGGAGCCGTGCCAAAGTCTGGAACAAAATCCGGACTCTGTAGCACGGCTCTTGGACTAAAGAGAAGATCCTTGGACCAAATAGAGGATCCGTTTCCATTCCGTTGTCGATCTGCAAGATGGAAGAAAGGTTGCAACTGTCCTTTCAATTCCAAGCATCATTGCTAACCTTTTTTCTAACCTCGTGACGCGGCCAGTGATCTTTTGCTGCAAGCCAATTCTTCGGGCCAGGCTACTTTGACCCAACCCGTCTTCAGCCCGACCCACTTCACTGCAGTGAATCTGTTGCGGCAAGCACGGGTCCCGGTCTCATCGGTCAACAGAAACTTTGACCATCCATAACTTTTACATCCGGATTAAGATGGACCAGCAATTTGGTTCTACGGATTTATAGTGACAAGCACTGCCCAATAGCATTGACAAATTTTGAATCCAATGATCAGAAATTCTTTCGACCTGTTGCAGTCATCTTGAGGTTCAAATTTAGTCTCGTGATATCTGGGTCATCTAAGCTTCGAAGGACGATCCGTTTGCGCTTGCAGACTCCTGGCATTGAGATCTATATAAAGGCAATGAGAGATTGACAATCCAATGGTTAGAAAAGTTGTTAGTAAGCGATCGCGATCAATGGTATCTTGATGTTTTCTTTTATTTATGTGTTGGATTTGTCTCATACAAATTTGTAATGTATGACCTACTCGAGAGTGATTTCTTCAGCGAGAAGTGCCCATTCGTGTAGAGATATCAGATGGGTCCTTATCTTAGAATTGTGCGTTTATTTGTTGTGATAGGATCCAACTTATAGAGGCTTCATCCATTTCATTTTCTTCATCTTCTTCTTGAGTTTTCTTAGAGAAAAGCTTCAAGTTGAGAAGTTTCCACCTCAAATCCAAGCTAGACAAAGTGTTTTTGTCAATCAATCTTCATTAGAGGCAACTATATACATCTTCTATGTTTTATGATGTTATTGAAGTGATTTGAATTCAAGGAACTCAATTTTCGAAATTTGCTTCAGAAGTCCTAAAGCTTGAAAATGAAGTTCTTGGTGCGATTCGGCTAGCCGAGTTGCTAACAGCTAGGCTAACTGCCGAAAACCCACAAAATGGTCAGTCTCTGAAAAGTTGATCGTGAGCTGATCGCTGAATTTCAATTAGCCGAAAGGTAACCGTGAGCTGACCGAAACTGGGTCAATAATTTCCATAAGAAGACAAGCTTCTGGAAAGCTAACCGCTAGATAGCCGAAATGGATTCGGCTAGCATAGTAAGTGACCACCGAGGTGATCGCATTGAAGAAATGCATCAAAAATTGTAAAGTACTGGAAAGCTGACCGAATGTACTTTGATTAGCCGCCTTTCAAAATACAGTTAACCGCCAGGTAACCGCGAAAGTAACCGCTACTAAGGAAAATTACAAATTGAATTCTGATTTTTTCTAAATTGAGAGCCTAGAAATTGAGACTAGTGTTAATGATATCTAAACCTTCATAAGTGTTAATTAAGATTATCGGAATGCACAATTTAAGTAAAGTAAAGTCATCAACAGTAACACGTGCATCGATAACGAATGTTTCACTCAATTATTTGGTTTAGATTATTGTTTTAGAATTGGAATATGGTTGACTAGAATGACTAATTTGATTTGAATTATGAGTCTGGCACTACATAGTGATTTCCTAAGCTCATTATGGAGCTAAACTGAATAATGCAATGAATGAATTAATTAATGAATGAACAGTTACTAAATGTAACAATATAATGAACAATCCTACTGCAATAGATGGATTTGGGGGCATTCCGGAGCTCCGTGGTGATACCAGTGATCCCTAATCCAGACACTGTAAAATCCCACCCTTATTGGACCGAAAGGTCATAGACTGAAAAGTCACCGAATTGATAAGTCATACATTGGACTGACGAGTCTCACTGATAAGCCATTAATAAATGCTTAACGTAATGAATGAATTGAATGTGAGCACTGAAATGAAATGCTTCCTTTGGGAAAAAACTAAATTGAATTGAAACAAATATTATTGTAGTTGCCAATATAGTTATTGGCAATGCTTGTATTTACTGTACAGGACACTGTTATAACATTGATTGTTTAAAACTGTTAAATCAGAGAATTGACAGAATAACGCGTATTATCATAAATCTGTATATGCATTGTTGAACCGTCGTGTTCACGGTGTTACTGATGATATTACAGGTCCAGTTGTCCATGCTGATCCTGCAGAGACCGTACTGCCAGCGGAGGAGGCCCGTCCGATTCCTCCAGGAGGTCTGATCGAATGGACATGATCTGAGGGCGAATATATTGAAAATATTTTGATGAACATTTTTGTATATTCATTTTGAATAGTACATAGATGTCACCTGCATTGTATTTGAATATGCAGTGGTTGACTTGATAAATAATCAGATTTGTATATTAACTTTACTGTTGATGTAAGGCACTAGTATATGTTCCGAAATCGTCAATGTATATGTATATTTCCGCAAAAATAAACATTTGAAAGGTATATATGATAGATTCCTTGTGAACTTCGTCTTAACTACGATTAATTTAGGGTTTACGGGAGTAAGTATGATGGATTCGCAATCCGTGGTTAGTCCGGATTAATCGGATCTCGAGCCCAGGTCGAGACAATATCACTCTAGGTAAGTTGGTAAGACAATCACCAACTATATCAGCAATTGTTCTTTGTACCCATGTAAACATTCGATCTGCATTGCCAAGCTTTCTAAGAAGAATTGTCCGGCAGATTTTATACATCGAATTAGCTGCTAAAACCTTGGCAGGCCAATCACGAGGGTCATTTTCTTTTTCTCTGCTAGTAGTATAACCCAAAACATATTTTTCCATACTTCGTGCAAGTACTTCGAGAATCCTATCAGCACTTTTTTCAAGGGCCAATTTCTTAAGATCCTCGCCGAGCCAACGGTCATTAGTATCAATATCTAGCCAGAAAATATCTGCTGCCTTCCTCATGTTAATCAACCTTCGTTCATCCAGTTTCTCTTCTATGAGTCTGATGTACGTGAGACTTTCATGTACGCCACATCGCAATAGTATGACTGCTTTTACAAAGGAGGGAGGTGCTATGGCGATCGCGATGCTTGTGAGGGTCACTACAGGTAGAGCCCAACAATTTTGAGAAGGTTCTTCAGTACCTATCAAGGCAACTTCGGTTCTGTTAAAATCCACCACTCCTTGGAAGCCTTGCGAAACTGTAGACTTCATTAAAAGTTGTTTAAAATATTTTGGTGGGTTGTTTTTGCCCCAGCGGATCCAATGCTCTGTGTCCTCGTAGCCATTGGTCATGATCAATTGGACAAGTCTTCCTCCCCATCAAGGTGTAAAACATGTCCTTTAAGACTCTCATTTGACCCAGACTCAGATCCTTTATCCTTCCTCCCTAGTCTCTTGCAGCAGCAGGAGAGCCCACTCAGACTGAGCCTAATCAATTTGCTCACTATTACTACTGCATATTGCATTCCCATGAACACAATTAAAATTTGATTTCTGGAGAAAATGGGAGATTTTCCTGAGCCCCCTGCTGCTGATGTGGAATGGTAAAGGGCTCTGTTTCCATTCCACTAATTTCTGAACCCAGTATTTCTCTACCTTAAACTTGCCTTTGGGGCTCCTGAAGCTAATGACATTGAACAATCTGATAACAGGGGCAATGGTACCCACACCTATGGCAATTGCTTGACAGATTAATACCAATGTTATTGACCATGTGTAATCAGATTTGCTATCACAGAAAGCTAAAGACCTCATAATGAAGGATCTAACTGTTGCCTGCAGTAAGATCAGTCCACCGAGGAGACAGAAAGCTCCTGAAGCAGTGCAAGTTGCAGAGCGCCCCACTACATACTGAGGACTACTTGTGTGAGCAATCATCCAATGTTTCTCGACATGCTCTCTCAGTTTCTCATCAAACTTTCTCAGTTCCTCATCACTAGAGCGCTTTTGAAAACACTGTTCTTTTAATAAATTCTTTGCAGGCGGAATCATTACAGCAGTGGAGCACAACATCACAAGCAAAACAAACATAAGGAACATGATTACAGCATGTTCAGGTAAGAAAACATAAATCACACCAGTACCCATCTGAATTCCAATGTTTATGATCACAGTGACGACAAGGATGCCCAGAGCAACGATGTTAGCTAGCCATCATCTCTGATCCATCCATTGTTCCTAAAGAGGTCATGAAATTACCCATCACAGTGCAAATCAAGACGGTGCCACTGAGCTTGGTGAGCTGATCTTGAGCGCGTGGCATGGAGGTGTTGAGATCCACTGGTAGTTTTGTCGCAACCGACAGGAGGGTCAAGGAAGTGGCATTGAGGGAAAAGAATCTGCAAGGGAACCAGAGCTTTCGGCTGCGGAAACCGAGAAAGGTGTCGAGTCCCATGAGAAGAGAGCACAAGAAAGAAGCTCCTGCTATATAGAGGCCAATCCATGGCAGCGGTTCACTAAATTTAGAACTGTCCACATTGCACAGCGAGCTCATCTCTTTTCTTCTACTATCCTGGTATGTATCGTACTGGTTTATCCGGCAAAGATTTTATTTCTCCATAGTCTACCCGAGTTTTTTTTTTTTTTTTTTTTTTTTTTTTCTTCTTCTGTGTTTTTGAGGACAAGGTTGGAAAAATAAAATATACCTGAATAAAGAAACAATTAATTATCCAAAAAAATAATAACAAAGGAAGACTGCTTTGATTGGTCCCGGTTAATTAGTCCTCACTTAAATGTTTTTTAATAGAAAAAGTACAATATATAAAAAAATATATATCACTGATCTAGTGTGCAACATGTACATTGAATCCATGTGCGAGCGCCTTGCGAATTTACATTGATGTGGCCTTTTTCACTCATAAATGGTCTAAACTTTATATATATATATATATATATGGAGAATGTTCATGTGCATTCATCTCTCATCATAGGATGAGAGATACTTACATAATTGGAAATATTTATATGCGAAAAAGAAAAAACCATATATGTTCAAGTGCAGAAAAAAAAAAAAAAAAAAACGTTTTTGTGTAAAGAGGAAAAGCAATGTAAGCGTCCCTCACTATATGCACGTGCTAGAGTCCCGGACATAAAATTTACACGCATCCCATCACCACCACCACCATCATAGCCTGGTCTCATCAAGCTGGTGTCACCAACAATTTACAGGTATTTGCATGTGCTCAATGTGGCTTTGAATTGAAGATAATGAGATCAAGAAGCAACTAAAATCATACCTAAGTAACTTGGATAAAACATGTAGTTTTGGATAAAGTCTCTCTCTTAAAAAAAAAAAAAAAAAACCGATTCTTGAACATGTAGTTTTGCATAATAACCTTCAAAACCATGAGTCTGTACATGTTGGGTCATGACCTGTTTGTTGATCAAGCGGTTAAAAGCCACATCATGGATAAGCATCGTCTCTTTATCCCTTCAAAGGACCCAATTGATGATAATCAAAAGGCGAAAACATAGCAGTCCACGTTCCACAAAATAAAGGTCGGATCGCAAATAATCAAATGCAACTAGGGTCGTTTTCAAGAAAAATCTATCCAATTGGCGGTTCGTGTGTGAGTTGATTCACTCATACACCTAATATTTGATTCTTCAATTAAAAGGCTTCTGACAAGAAGGTGAGGGCCACAATCCTCTTAATTAACTGGGAGAGACACTTATTAAGTGGGGGAGATAAAGAAAGAAGAGGGAGAAGACAAGCAAGGAAGAGGAAGAGAAAGACACGAGACATAATATCATCCATCAACTAAAACAAAAGACCATATCGTCGCTCAGTCTAAAAATATAAAAAAAGAGGTTAAAATTGGTAGAAATACCTTTTTTGCACAGTAGAAACTGTGATGTCTATTTACATGTATGGGGACAATTTAAACTGTAATTTCTCATAAAATCCTCTTTAAAATGTAAAATCACATCAGATATCACTCTTTAGACAGAGTAGAAAAACAAAAAACAAAAAAAAAAAAAATATATATATATATATATCCTAAATTAGCCCTCCTCCTTCCCTCTCTCCCCCTCTTCCTCATCCACCTAGCTTTTCCTCTTTTTTCCTTATTCTTCCTCCCTCCCCCTCTGTTCTCTCTTCCCAGGTCCACCAGGTCCCAAGTTCTATTCCATTCGCCCACTATTCGCCCACTAGGCATCATCTTGGAGCAGCAAAAAGGATTCTGTGATATGTTCGAGGAACAATGAACTATGGTATCTGGTATTATTCTGTTACTATTTTCCAAGCATCCTTGGATTTGTTTGCTACAGCAATCCTTGGAAAAATACTTTCATGAACAGCATGTTGTATTATCAGCAGTGCTTTGGAATCCTTTTTCCTGCAATCCTTCAATTCATTTTTCCGGGCAACTGCTAAATTGTTATATGCAGTAGCATTTTCTGGTTCTACATAACCATTTTTAACCAAGTCCCATAAGTCTTGAGACAAAAAAAAGTGTCCTCATTTTAATGTTCCAAAATTCATAACTTTCACCATTGAAAATAAGAATCATTGACTGAGACAAGTTCAGAAAGTTACCACTGTTAGCCATAGAAAAACAGTCTTTGTTGGAACAAACCTTCTGTCAAACAGGTGATGAGCAAGTGAAATAGATGAACTTCAGTTTCGGCAGCACTGCCACTTGCAGTTGTACTCAAATTCGCCCAGCCCAGCTTCAGTTTCGGCAGCACTGCCTCTTGCAGTTGTACTCAAATTCGCCCAGCCCAACCTTTTTTGTACTCAATTTCAATATACTTTTCTTCGACCAACTCCCTTGCAGCCGGAACCATCATGGCAGTGGAGCACAAGATCAGAAGCAGAGCTAGCATAAGAAACATGACTATAGCATGTTCAGGGAAGAAAGCATAATACCCATCTGAGTTCCAATGTTTACAATCACAGTGACGACAAGGATGCCCACAGCAATTACGTTGGCAATTAGCTGTGGTCCGTCCATTTTTCCTAAAGAGGTCATGAGATTACCCATCACAGTGCAAATCAAGACGGTGCCACTGAGTTTTACGAGTTGATCTTCAGGGCGTGGCATGGAGGCGTTCAGATCCACTGGTAGTTTTGTCGCAACCGTCAGGAGGGTCAAGGCAATCGCATCGAATGAGAAGAACCTGCAAGGAAACCAAAGCTTCTGGCTGCGGAAACCGAGAAATGTGTCGAGCCCCATGAGAAGGGAGCACAAGAGAGAAGCTGCTGCTATGTAGAAGCCAATCCACGGCATTGGCACACTGAATTTTGAGCTGTCCACATTGCACTGTGAACTCATATTTTCTTCTACTCTGTACTGTTTCTTTGGCTTAACTCTGTGTTGCTTTCTCCAGCTAGAATCTTCTTGTCCAAAAGTCTTCTTATCGTTGTTTAACCAAAAAAAAAAAAAAAAAAATTATTGTAGTTGGGAAGGTTGGAAAAAAAAAAATACCTTAACTTGGATCAATATAAAAGGAAGATTATAAATGAAAATATATACATTGTTCTATATAAAAACATCTTTACGTACACAAGGGGAATGAATATTCAAGAACTCTAATCAGTAATCACGTTATAAAAACATCTTTGCACATGGTCTAAACTTCGTATATATGAATATTTTTCTTTCACTTGCAGTTTTCTTCCATATTTAAGAACTCTAATCACGCTATAATCAATGGCCGGGGTTCAGGTCCGTATGTATGCAGTGGCGTATTTAAAAGTGGACGGACCTCCTTTGTCAGTTTTCCAAACAATAAAGTATTTTGGAACTGCTCTTTAACCATGGATTATGCTTCTTAGTAACTCATGAAGGATTTGGCGGTTAAAATAGTGAAGGATTTGGCACATTTGTGTTTTTTTTTTTTTGACCTTTATATGTATATATATATATATATATATATGGAAATGCTCTATGAGAGATATCTCTCACCTTATATAAGAGATATGGATGGGGGTCCTCACATTTAAGTTATTGGCATTAGATATGGATGTGAGATACACTACTAGAATTGTTGCCATCGGCGCATGAAAAACGCGGGCGGCCGCCATTGGCGGTCGCAAAAGGGACCATTAGCAACCGCTATGGCGGCCGCCACAGGCGGGCGCGAATGGCCCACCATATCCACCACGAACCCACCCACTTTTTCTTCTTCATTTTTTCCTTCCCTCTGTTTTTTCCCCTCCCGCGTTTTGCCCTCCTGACGCACCTGCCACGCCACCGCCGAAGCCGCCGTACCTGCCACACCACCGGCGAACTCTCTCTCTCCCCCTCTCGCTTTGCACTGTGCCCTCCCGCGCCCCAGAGCCGCCGTCGGTTCTCTCTCTCCCCCTCCCTGCGCTGGAGCCGCCACCGGTTCTCCCTCTCCCTCTCCCTCTCTCTCTCTCTCTATCTCTCCCTCCCTCTCTCTCTCTCTATCTCTCTCTCTCTTTCCCGATTTATACTTACAGATTTTTTTTCCCATTCTCTCGCTCCTGCTTTTTTTTTTTTGTGTATGTAGGAAGCCCTAGGTTGCACCAAGATCATCGATTGTTACCTCTACACAGACCCTCTTCGGTTTCGTCACCTGCGGCCTCTACACAAACCCTCTTCGGTCCTTTTCCCCTCTCTCTATTTCTCTCTCTCTTTCCCGATTGAAATCACTGATCTATACTCACAGAAATTTTTTTTTCCATTCTCTTGCTCTTGCTTTTTTTTTTTTTTTGTGTGTTGAATGTAGGAAACCCTAGCTCGCACCATTCAATCTTAGCCGTTTCCACTCAGGAGCAGGAGAACTGCAAGGCAACTTTGCTTTTGGTGCCCAGATTTTGATCGATCTTATCTGGTAAGAAATTTTATATTGAAACTGTTAATAAAAATGAGGCTTCTTTGAAGGGGTGTTGGTGGTGGTAGTGCATCCCATTCTTTGAAGGGGTCTTTTCCAGAAATTTTCAAACTGCTATGTTATAATCCTATTTATTCATTTTTCATTAGGTAAAATGCTCCTCTACCACTTGAGATTGTATTTTATATACAATGAACAGTTGATTAGCAATAAAAGAACTAGTTTGAAAAATGACAAGTTGAGTGCTACAGAACAAAATGGAAGTCTAATACTATGTTTTTGGGCATTATTCAATTGCACCTTTTTTTTTTTTTTTCTTCTTCTTCTTATAGTTCTTTAAATGTGGGTCAGTGATTGGTGAAGGAATATTTTGACATCCCAATGTTATTACTTAACAGAAATCTGTTGCTTTAAGATACTCTGTTCTTCATGTTATTTATTTGACAGATTGGATTTCTTTCATGTTTGAGTGTACATGCACCTTCATCAAATGTGGGGTAATTCTTTTCTATAGTGGATTTTACTATATGGAGGCCCGCATCAGTTGTCTGCTAGGTAGACAATAGGCCATCATGGAATACCATGGTTATATTACTGATCTTTTGGTCCTCAAAAAACAATCCTAACCTTTCAATTGCTGGATAATTAAATCATAAAATTACCACTGGTTCGGAATCATTTTTAAAGAAGAAGAGGATCCCCTTTGGGTTTTTGTAAACCAAGTTCAGGTAATTTGGTTTATGCATAAATAAGTGTTCTTTGAATAAGCTAAGTAACTTGTAAGACACACTTGCTCTGTTCTTTGCCATAACCAATTACAGGTAAACAAAGTTGTATGGTAAGGACCTAGATTGAGGATGACAAATAAGAATCAGTGGTTCCCACGTTGCAGCTGGCCTTTTCAATCACATTCTAACCGGAATGGTGTTGGAATCTTTGTTGTTCCTCCTCCATTTGTGATTATTTAAGGACTAGTTTATGTTAGGGATTCCATTTGTGATATTCATCTGTCATTTTAGGCTGATATGTGGTTCTGAAACTGATTGGATAATGTATTACTATTATGTCTTGTCTCTGTTTAATGTTTTTAGAGGCACTTTGAAATATCTAACAAGTTTGTGTTCTGGAATTGAAAATGTTTGGTTACTTAGGTGTGGTAAATAGAATGAATGAAATTGTATTTTGATAATTAGTATGAAATGTTTGCCTTTTTAACAGTGATTGTGGACCTTTGCCATATTTCGTTATTAACTGACTATTTGCACAACCTTGTTCGAATGATTAGAACTAGGATTCCCCTGCAATGGAGGCTTTGTTTGTTGTGTCTCTTGGCTTTAGTTATGACAACTCCATTTTGGCTAGTTTGGATACGTGATTTGGAACCATTATTTAGATCTTTTACCGTCTGGGTCAAACAAATTAGGGGCCAAATTGTATATTCTCAATCGCCAACATTGGTGTGCATATCCTTTGGCTGAGGATTATGAAATCTATATATATATATATATATATATTTTTTTTCATTGTACCCATGTTTGAATTTCAGAGCTTGGGAAGTTATGCCTTTGATTAATTTTTCCAGTGAGATTCTGTTTTTATTCCAAAATGTCTAGCTTTCTGTTGCTAAAGCGCCTTGCTGGGTCTGAAAAATTTTTACATCAGACATTGTCATATAATTGTATGTTTTAACACTTAAGTTATTTAGGAAGAGAGGTCACGTTTTCCTTATTTTATTAATATGTCTCCACTTTTGGTGGGATATTGACTCCAAGTTTCTATTTCTAGATGTCTTTGGTCCATTTTCTTTGCCTTTTCTTTTCCTTTAATTTGTTTCAGTTGCATTGCCTTACTTCACATTGTTTTACACACATTTTCTTATATCGTTGCCCATTTTGTAGGCTTCTTCATGTTCATACGAATTTCTTAAATTTTCTACTCTAGAATTTTGAAGAAATACCAAGAAGAAATTTTACCCTTCTCTAGCACCTTCTACGAAATTATAATATGCTCCCATTGCAAAAGACTAAAACACCACTATTCAAAAGAGAAAATTACAAAGAAGGTTACCACAAGTTAGCACCAAAATTTTAATTTTATAGGTTATCCAAGAATTAATTTCGCTAATAACAGATCTCATTTTTCATATTTCAAATTTGTCTCTGCAGTATTTCAACTTTTATAGAAACATATTTTCAAATCTTCAGTCCCTTGAAAAAGTTCTGCATAACATGGGACCAATAGGTTGAGCCATTCAATCGGACTGCAATGGTTAGGACTTAGGAGCAATCAGCAGTCACTTTGGGAGAAATGTGAAAATATTACAACCCAAAACAAAAATGTAAATTTTACCATTGATGAGCCAATACATTCAGAACAAATTGATTTCTATAAAAATAAATGCCATAAACCAGAGCAGATTTATCTCTTGATCAGACAAAAAGTTCAGAAGTATTGGTTAAGATGTAATACTAGGAGATATTTCACGAGGAACTCAGAAAATCTAGGAAACTAGTGGCTGGGATCATTTTTTTTTCCTAGAAATTTCCTAATCTGAAAAGTTCTTCAAAAATCCTCTAAGATTCCCTTAAAAAAACCCAGCAAAAATACTGAGAGTTCCAATATTGATTGGTCGACCAAGAGGATGATGATATCCAGAGATTGGTCCACTATAGTGGAACCAAGAGACAAACAGCCTGGGCTGCAATCTGGTGTGAAGATGATCGGGTTGGTATTTGATAAACCTTCTCCCAGTTTTGAAAGAGAATAGACCAGTTGAAGTTGGGTTCCATTGGAAGCTAAATGACAAGAAAAATGGAAGATTTGGTTTGAAGTTGGGCTCTCGGATTGCTCGTAAAGATGAAACGTAGGTTTAACTCAATACTTTAACTTAAAACTTAGAAAATCAGCATCCGGGCACCCAAAATGAGCAAACGGGCTCTGTTACCCGTGAAACTGGACGGGCACGTGCCCGTAGTCATTCCTGACTTGCAGGAACTGACGGAACGAGAATTCGACTCCCGGAATGCTCGTAAAGCTGAAACGTATGTTTAACTCAAGAAGTTAACTTAAAACTTAGAAAACCGGCCTCTGGGCGCACAAAATGAGCATACGGGCTCCGTTGCCTATAAACGGGATAGACACAGGCCCGTAGTCATTCCTGACTTGCAGGAACTGACAGAACGAGATTCCGACTCCCGGATTGCTCGTAAAGCTGAAACGTAGGTTTAACTTAAGAAGTTAACTTAAAACTTAGAAAACCGGCCTCCGGGCATCCAAAACGAGCAAACGGGCTCCGTTGCCCGTGAAACTGGACGGGCACGAGCCCGTAGTCATTCCTGACTTGCAGGAACTAACTGAACGAGATTCCGACTCCCGGATTGCTCGTAAAGCTGAAACGTATGTTTAACTTAAGAAGTTAACTTAAAACTTAGATAACCGGCCACCGTGCGCCCAAAATGAGAAAACGGGCTCCGTTGCCCTTGAAACTAGACGGGCACGGGCCCGTAGTCATTCTTGACTTGCATGAACTGACGGAACGAGATTCCGACTTCCGGATTGCTCGTAACGCTGAAACGTAGGTTTAACTCAATACTTTAACTTAAAACTTAGAAAATCAGCCTCCGGGCGCCCAAAACGAGCAAATGGGCTCTGTTGCCCGTGAAATTGGACGGGCACGTGCCCGTAGTCATTCCTGACTTGCAGGAACTGACGAAATGAGATTCCGACTCCCAGATTGCTCGTAAAGCTGAAACGTAGGTTTAACTCAAGAAATTAACTTAAAACTTAGAAAACCGGCCACCGGGCGCCCAAAACAAGCAAACGGGCTCCGTTGCCCGTGAAATTGGACGGGCACATGCCCGTAGTCATTCCTGACTTGCAGGAACTAACTAAACGAGATTCTGACTCCCGGATTGCTCGTAAAGTTGAAACGTACGTTTAACTCAAGAAGTTAAACTTAAAACTTAGATAAGCGGCCACCGGGCGCCCAAAATGAGCAAACGGGCTCTGTTGCCCTTGAAACTAGACGAGCATGGGCCCGTAGTCATTCTTGACTTGCATGAACTGACGGAACGAGATTCCGACTCCCGGATTGCTCGTAACGCTAAAACGTAGGTTTAACTCAATACTTTAACTTAAAACTTAGAAAACCAGTATTCGGGCGCCCAAAACAAGCAAACAGGCTCCGTTGCCCGTGAAATTGAACGGGCACGGGCCCGTAGTCATTCCTGACTTGCAGGAACTGACGGAATGAGATTCCGACTCCCGGATTGCTCGTCAAGCTGAAACGTATGTTGAAATTTCAAAATTTGAATTTTAATACTTAATTTTCTTTTATATATTTGTTGTAAATTTCAATTTTTATAATAAACTATTAATATTTATTTCTCTTTTTTCTTCAGGTTTGAGAGCATCGTATCCATGACGGCACACTGCACGGACAATTTGATTTCTTTTTTCTTTTATTTTTATTGCTGAAATTGTAATGAATATAATTTGTTGAAACTTTTGTAATGTTTTGAACATTATTAATATAAGATTTTGTTTTGTTATTAGTAGTTGTAATTGATGGTAGTAGTTGTTATTAGTATTTGTAATGGATGGTAGTAGTTGCATATGATCTATTCAGGTACAGGAATAAAATTGAGAAATTTGAAAAATAATGGAAAAAAAAATTACAGATCATTAGCGGCCGCCATTGGCGGTCGCTAAAAGTAATACTTACAAAATTTATAAAAAAAAGAATTTGTTTAAATTCTATCAGCGGCAGCCAATGTGAGTATTAGTGACCGCCATGGCGGTCGCTAATACTATTAAAAAAAATTAAAAAATTATAAAAAATAATTAAAATAGACTTTTAGCGACCGCCATCTAGCGACCGCTAAAACTTTTTACGACGAATTTTTCGCGTCGCTGTCTTGACAGTCGCAGTGCGGTCGCTAGAGACTATTAGCGACCGTCAGTACACTTTTAGCGACGGCTTTTGGCAGTCGCTAAAAGTCATTTTTCTAGTAGTAATAGGAGTGGGGGCCTCTACCTTATCTCTCATACGTAAGAGAAAAGCAACTCTCATATATATATATATATATATATATATATATATATATATAACGCTACAAAATGCCTTGGGCATTTTGTAAAGGGGAATGCCCATAGTGTTTAACGAATGAAAAACTAACATGTGGTTGATATGGATTGTCATAAATAAATCATAGGAAAGAATCTAAATAAGCTCCTAATTTTTCTCTTTGGTTCCTTCGTTTTCTCTTTCTTATGAAATCACACGTACAAACCATTGTAACTCAAGACGTAGTGGAAATATGGGATTTGCTTTCATGGAACCAGTAAAATCCATTAATGAGGCACTCCGTCAATTCATGGGAGTGAGTGCATTTTAAGGATTTGGATTTATCCAAAAGTGTGCCCCGGAATGCAAAATAAAGAAAGTTGAAAGTGACATGAAATACACGCATTGTGAAGGTCTTCTCTCCTTCTCAAATTCAAACCTCCCATCCTATTTTCTCTCCTAGATAAACTCCTCATAAGGTGAGTAATATTTAGCAAATTTCAAGGCATCAATAGCTATCTAATCATATAACTTACTTGTGAGGTGACATCATTTAAATGGACAAGTAAAAAGGAGTGTTTCTGCCTTTCTTGAGAAAAAGAGTTTTTTGAGAATTTCTATATATATAAATATATATAGTGTGGTAATCTTAGACCTCAGAGTGTATAATGTACAAATCAGAAGCCAAACGAAAATTGAGTTTCATTCCTAGTACGTAGGAAATCTTACCGAACCACGTGAGTCTCTATGTGTGATTTTATTTTTCTACTTTGTGGCTTGTAAATTGTCGATCGTGGCGATTTACGCTTCCGCACGCACGCACACCGCACTTTGAAACTCGTGGAGTTCTAACATTTTTGCATTTTTTTATGGAATTTCCAAATGCTCCTCTACAAATGAAGATTTAAGAAATTCAAGTGTCTCAGAATTTAGAAATTCTCCACCCTCCACATGCCTAGGAAATGCTGGTACCGACGTTAATGATGTCGTCATATTCATACGATCTTGATGCCCAATTGAGCTTCTTCCATATATGTATACTTTCCATCTGCCACACAGAGGACAAGCCCATGGTCTTCGTTTGGGCCACTTTGTTCAAGGTCCACGTATAGTTCCACTCCTATAATATCTCTTGAATGGTGTGGAAAGAAATTAAAATTAGATTCCGAACAAGAAAAACACCAATTTCTTCTAAATTTTAGAAAAATTATTGGGTCACACAATTATTTTTTGACTTCCTAATCTATCTCTTATTTCTCCAACTATGCATCATCCGATATAGATATCCCTACCAAAGTTATTGGGTCTCACAAATATTTCTAGGGCCGTTATCTTTCTCCTTACCTTTGTATAATATATTAGTAGAAAATGAAGATGGTGATTAATAAAAGGGGAAAGAGCATAGTGATTAATGTGCATACTGATAATCTTTTCCAATAAATTTATTTGCTAATGATATTTTATATTCATAAAACACCTTAATTATTGATAAAGTAGTGGATAATAATATCATATTGAAAATTATTTCCATGGACTATTTAAATAATTTCATCAATTTATATGTTGTTTAAGCTAGACAAAGGCTTATATGAAAGTGGGCAGATCCCACAAATGAGTATTGGAAAAATGCCTCTCATTCTCTCTCACCAGGGTGAGGTCCCATGCATTTATATCCATGTTCTCTGTCTTTTTATCGGGTGTGAATAAGTCCGGATCACCTGTTGTTATACGCTCACCGTGAGTGGGCGAATGGGAGCGCGTCACGTGTGCAGTAAATCCACGTCAGTGCCTAATCACACCATTTACCTAGTGCGTGTGTGTTATGGGGTTGTGCATGCGCACATGCATGGGAGATTAGTCCCCTCACATCAAATAAACTATAATAATAATAATAATAATAATAATAATAATAATAATAACGACGATGGGAGGACCAAACGTACTTTGCTTATTGGCAGTAGTAACAGTTGACTTTGACTCTCTCCTCAGATAAGAGGAATTGCAGAAAGGGACCTGAGCACATTTTGTAAGGCCTCTTATTTTTAAATTTGTGCAGGAAATGAACAAGAGAATTATTCAGAAAACAAAGCCAATACAGTCCATAATCAACTTCAATACAACAACAGCAACATCATCCCCAGCATAACAACACCAGCCGAAGCAGAAGCAGCAGCAGGAGGAACAACAAAATAAAACTAATTATTTGATGAGGGCCAGAATTCCCCACGAATAAACGAATGTACCGTGGCCAGAATTCTGTACGAATATATAAACGAATTTGATCATGAGGTACACGTACACCCCTTACATGCCGCAAATTTCCACACTTGATGACAGTTCCTGATGAGTACATTATTTATACCGTACAGGCGGCGACTCTCTTCTTCCCCGCACAAAGCATGGCAACTGTTCCTTGTGATGTAATTCTCTATGGCCTCGCAACAGCTCTGGTTCGCTACTCCTTTGCATCTTTCCAAACCGTTGCAATGGGCCACCATGATCACGTCGCTGAGGATCACCAGTGCAAGCAGAAAGAGATTGAAAGAGAAACGAGTAGAAATCGCCATCTTCTACCGCGCCTTATTTCCCTGCGACTTGTGATGGTTCTTATAGGCGTTGTGGTCTATGCATTAATGTATTTAAAAGTTGGCTTTGCTCCTAAGTAAATCTTTCACATGGATTGATGTTGACCAATCTGGCGGTTTCAACTGATCTGAGGTAGGCAAACATTCAATTTTATTTAGAGTTTTTGTAGGATCTTAAACCTTATTTGTAAGATCTTACACCCGATTGAGCTCTCGCTTATCTAAAAACTAATTAATGATAGGAAACGGCACAACAATAGTTTTATGGTGAGGGTGAGGGTTCGATCACGATTATGACTGCTCAAGAGCGAGGGTGAACGTTGACATCAACAGTTTTCTATACATATATATGTATATATATATATACAAACACACACACACCGTTGCATTCACAAACATTAAATTTTATTAAGAGTTTTATATATATATATATATATACAAACACACACACACCGTTGCGAGTTCCAAAAATTCACCTGTAACGGTGTGTGTGTGTTTGTATATATATATATATATATATATATATATATAAAACTGTTGATGTCAACTGCACAACAAGAATTTTTGGAGGATCATCTGAGGCAAGCAAACATTAAATTTTATTAAGAGTTTTTTTTTTATTATATATATACCCTTGCAGGTGAAAGTCAACTGCACTGCAAGAATTTTTTGGAGGTTCATCTAAGGTAGGCAAACATTCAATTTTATTTAGAGTTTTTATAGGATCTTAAACTCCATTGAGCTACCGCAACTCCTGCTACGAACTCGCAAAACGCGTACCCCGAGACTCGAACACCCGACTTATCAGGCTCTGATACCACTTGTAAGATCTTACACCCCATTGAGCTACTGCTTATCACAAAACCAATTAGTGATAGGAAACGACATAACAATAGTTTTATGGTGAGGGTGAGGGCTCGATCACAATTATGATCGCTCAGGAGCGAGGGTGAATATTGACCTCAACAGTTTTTCTTTTTCTTTTTTTTTTTTTTCTATAGATATACCCATGCAGTTGAAAGTCAATTACACCACAAGAATTTTTTGGAGGATCATCTGAGGTAGGCAAACATTAAATTTTATTTAGAGGTTTTTATTTTATTATATATATATATATACCCTTGCAGGTGAAAGTCAACTACACCGTAAGAATTTTTGGAGGATCATCTGATGTAGGCAAACATTAAATTTTATTTAGAGGTTTTATATATATAGAGCAAGGCAAAAAATTTCGTAAGCTCATGGTCATGCGGCCCATCTTTGGTCCATCCAAATGAACCAAACACATGACTTCCCTAAATTACACATGTCTAACTTTTGGTCAAATCCGAATTTACTAGACCGTTGGATCGACTATGTATCGATCTGAATGGACTATTGATTATTAAACTTTTAGGCCCATATAGAGATGATAGAAATCATGGTTGGGGCTGATTTTTTGTAGAGAGGAGGATCCCGAGGAGTCCTTGAAACCAACCCCCCCCCATCTCCATCCACATGCTGGTCCCCAAGTAGGCCCCACCACATACTTGAGCTTATCTTATCATAAGCTTGAGCTTAAGAGAGCTGGCCTCATATATATATATATATATACACCCTTGCAGGAGAAAGTCAACTACACCGCAAGAGTTTTTGGAGGATCACCTGAGGTAAGAAAACATTCAATTTTATTTAGAGTTTTATATATATATATATATATATACACTTGCAGGTGAAAGTCAACTGCACCGCAAGAATTTTTGGACGATCATCTGAGGTAGGCAAGCATTCAATTTTATTTAGAGTTTATATATATATACCCTTGCATGTGAAAGTCAACTGCACCGCAAGAAGTTTTTGGAGGATCATCTGAGGTAGGCAAGCATTCAATTTTATTTAGAGTTATATATATATACCCTTGCAGGTGAAAGTCAACTGCACCGCAAGAATTTTTGGAGGATCATCTGACGTAGGCAAGCATTCAATTTTATTTAGAGTTTATACATATATATATATATATACCCTTGCAAGTGAAAGTCAACTGCACCACAAGAATTTTTTGGAGGATCATCTGAGGTAGGCAAACATTTAATTTTATTTAGAGTTTTATATATATATATATATATATACACCCTTGTAGGTGAAAGTCAACTACACTGCAAGAATTTCTTGGAGGATCATCTGAGGTAGGCAAACATTCAATTTTAATTAGAGTTATGTGTATATATATACACAATCTTGCAGGTGAAAGTCAACTACACCGCAATAATTTCTTGGAGGATCATCTGAGGTAGGCAAACATTCAATTTTATTTAGAGTTTATACACCCTTACAGGTGAAAGTCAATTGCACCGCAAGAAGTTTTGAAGCATCATCTGAGGTAGGCAAACATTCAATTTTATTTAGAGTTTTTTTTTTTTAATTTTATATATATCCTTGCAGGTGAAAGTCAACTGCAGTGCAAGAATTTTTAGAGGATCATCTGAGGTAGGCAAAACATTGAATTTTATTTAGAATTATATATATATATATATATATATGAGTAAGGCTCTCATAAGCTCAAGCTTAGGATAAAATCTTGTAAGCTAATGCTTGTGGGGTCGACCTTTGTACCATCCAAATGGACCAAACACATGACCCCTTTAAATTGCACATGTCCACCAACTTTCGGTTAAATCCGAATTTACTGGACCGTTGAATCGACTATGCATCGATTCGAATGGACTATTGACCATTAAATTTTTCATTTTAATACTTTTCATGGCCCAAAAATGTGAGCCATATGACCACCATAAGAATTTTTTTAAAAGAAAATTGACACTTTTGCCCATCTCTCTAACAATTACTATAGTACATTTTGTGGGAGAGAGTAACCCTACGGGACCCATTTCATTAATTCTTTACAATGACAATCGGCACTTGTATTTATAATTGGTTATAATTGACACAGTCCATCCACAACCTCCTATTACATTGATGAGAGTTTCAAAAACATGATTAGGCTTCATGTGCATGGGAGAATTTGAGTGAGACTACTGGCACTTGGGAAAAAATAAGAGTATTTTTATAAATAATGACATAGTTATCTTTGTTTACTGAAAAGTTGTCATTTTTTAAAAATCAAATACAAATCTTTTAGTGGTCGCCTAATTTTTTTGTTATGACTAGTGATTTTGGGATTTGTAAGGTATTAAAATGAAAATGCAGGAGGTATATGCAAATACTGAAATCACATGGGCCTATTTACAAATTCTATAAACCCTAGGGGTTTATATAGAAAAAACTCTTTTATCTATTTATTTGTATCTTTTAGTAGAAGCATTCTTCAATTAGTCGGTGTTGACTATTCTTTCTTTTTTTTTTTTTTTTTTTGGTGTGTGACATCCATCACTTGATTTTATGCTGCATGTGCGTAAGGAGATGAGAGACTCAATGAGGTCTCCTTGTGAGGGCTTCCTCGTGATCGAGTAGAAGCGGGTCACGCCCACTAAAGTCAATGAAATGACTTCGAAGATGAAAACGGATAAGGGTTTATCTTTTTACTCGAAAGGCCCCACCTAATATTCCCTAACCAAAGGTCTAATTTTGGGGTCCCATGAGGACTGAAAGTCCAATGAGTTCATGTAACTAATTTTTAGTCACTTAAAAGGTACAAAATTAACAATATTGGATAAGGATTTATAAGGTTTTTTTTATTTTTAGAACGGATGGTATTCCAGCCATTTGGATCAGACTAATTCCTACGGGTCAGGGAGAGAAAGGTAAAACCCCCGTGGGCCCAGTATGGTTGTAGTGCAGTTTCGAACCCTCTACCTTTGAGTAGAAGGATTTATATAAGTTAAAGGTTTGAATAAGATAATAATGTGAAACAATTTGATTTAGTAAGAGGAAGGTACATCATTATGATTTTAAGTTATTTTCACTCAAAATGGAAAATTGAGAAGTTGCTCCTGCTCCTGAAACTGTAGAAGCCATGAGGATACGATACCTTGATACGTTCAACCAGACAGTATATCCATATCACATTGTATCGAATACTTCATTTTCATTTGCAGCAGTCATGTCTCCGCCTTATCAAGGTACGCTGCCCGTGCTGTATGCTTGCCATGGGTGAATTTGGATGCATCCAAAATAACAAGCAACACTAAGTTTTCTTGCCAAAGGCGGGTGGGTGTATAAGTCAGCTTAGGGTACTTAAATGGCTGATGCTGTTGAACCAGAGGTTTGAACCTGTTCTCTAAGTTGTTATTTCATTTTAATTTATTTTTGGTTTTGAATTTTAAGAAGACTGTGGGGCTGTTTGGGTGAAGTAAAAATTATTTTGAAGAAAGAATAAAATATAAGTAGGTTATGATGATATTTTATTTTTAGTTGTTTATTATGGAATCTTTTTTACTTTTTTATTGATAGTAGAGTTTTTTTGTCTTTTAGTGAAGAAATAAGATTATTTTTTGACTTTTTTTTAATTTGGTGGGAAATTTGAATTAAAGTGCTTTTGATGAAACTTCTTTTTTTTTTAAAAAAAAGACGGGGACTTTACCTTAATTTTAAAAAATTGCCGCTCATCGCTTAATACGGGACGAGGTTATCATAGGTTAAAAAATAAAAAGCACAACACAAAATTAGCCCTAGGTGGGGTTCGGCTTAGTCGAGCTCCGGCTGGGCTTGCAAATTTTCATGATCATCATCATTGGTGAAAAGATGACAATAGTATTTCATGACTCGTCTCCTTGGAAGGGAGTAATTGTAGAGGGTAACATGAGTTGAGAAATCATTTAAGACAGATGGATATAGACTTGGCTGGAATATATTTCATTTTCTGATTGATCTCTCCTTGTAACGATGGATATTGCTTTGCAATTAGGAATCAAAACTCATCCCTCTCTAGTCTCTAACTAAAACGAGTGCATAAGAAAACAAAAGTAAAGTTAAAAATTGAAAACAGGACAACTAATAGTCTATAAACTAACTATCAAATTAATCAGAAAACAAAGTGACAAGTAGGCCATGTTCAACTTCAAGAGCAGCAATAGCAGCAAAATCAACATCAACAACACCACCAAAACATATGCATACAACAAAAACAACAACAACAACAACAATAATAATTCCCTCATAAACAAAGATAGAAGAATTCCCTCATAATAACAATCAAATTCATTATAGTGACGAGATTCCCAAGACACAGACCAATTGTGAATGCTCTCTTTCTTTGTCAAAGTCTGGGCGACTATGAAACTGAAATGCAGCTAGAACTGTTGTTGGAAGAAGAGGCTAGTCATGGTTCTTCTGTGTTTCTTGAGATCCAACTATCAATGTATTCTTTGTCATTAGGATACGGACCAATCTCTAGCTTTTTCAGAATTTCTTTTGTTTCACCAAGAAGATATGCTGCATCTCTGACGCTCTCTTCTCAAAATTCAATGGAATTGCAAGCACATTTCATGTATATCACTTTTGGTAAGTTGGTAAGACAAGCACCAACTATATCAGCGATTCTTTTTTGTAACCATTCAAACATTCTATATGCAGTCCTAAGCTTTTGAAGAAGAATTGTCCGACAGAGTTCGTACATTAAAATGGCTGCTAATACCTTGGCACGCCAATCACGAGGATCTTTTTCTTTTTCTCTGCTAGTAGTATAACCCAAAACATAGTTTTCCGTACTTCGTGCAAGTTCTTCGAGAATCCTATCAGCACTTTTTGCAAGGGCCAATTTCTTAAGATCCTTCCCGAGCCAACGATTATTAGTATCAATATCTAGCCAAACGATATCTGCTGCCTTCCTCATGTTAATCAACCTTCGATCATCCAGGTTCTCTTCTATGAGTCTGATGTACTTGAGACTTTCATGTACGCCACATCGCAATAGTCTGACATCTTTTCCAAAGGAGGGAGGTGCTATGGCGATAGCGATGCTTGTGAGGGTCACTATAGGTAGAGCCCAACAATTTTGACAAGGTTCTTTCACTACCTAATATGGCAACTTCGGTGCTATTAAAATCCACCACTCCTTGGAAGCCTTGCGACATTGTAGACTTCATTAAGAGTTGGTCAAAATATTTTGGTGGGTTGTTTTTGCCTCTGCAGATCCAATGCTCTGTGTCCTCGTAGCCATTGGTCATGATCAATTGGACCAAATCTTCCTCCCCATCAAGCTGTAAAACATGTCCTTTAAGACTCTCATATGACCCAGACTGAGATCCTTTATCCTTCCTCCCTAGTCTCCTGCAGCAGCAGGAGAGTCCACTCAGACTGAGCCTAATCAATTTTCTCACTATTACTACTGCATATTGCATTCCCATGAAACACATTTAAATTTTGATCTCTAGAGACATTGGTTTTACTTTGGGTTTTTAAAAACCCATGATATCATGGAATTCAAATAGCTTTTCCACTTTTAACATTTGGATCCCATGATATTATGGGTTTTTAAACTCCAATGATATCTTGGGATCGAAGGCAACAAATTTATATAAAAAAAAAAGTATACCAGAGTCAGAGACTCGGGTGACATTTACAGAATTTTGGTCATAAAATTGAAAATTGAGTGTTTTAGGGGCATTGAAATGTCAAATCCCTAAATCCGAATAGACATATAGAGTTGTAGGAAGAAGTAACAAAAATGATATAGTGTGCATGGATGCCACCATCATTGTTGGCATGGGCGGCGCCACAGTTATCACAATGGTGCTCGAGATCTAAAAAAATATTTAAAAATAAAAAAATTTACATCACGAATTGAAATTTTGAGTTTGACCCCACATAAACTTTTGAGTTTGACCCCACTCAATTTAAGAGTTTCACTCTTACATTTGCTAACTTAACACATTTTCTTTCTTGCTACGGTAGGGAACAAAAGTTACTATTAAATACCCACTGCCTAAGTTAATGAGCCAACTGTCTACCAAAATAAAATAAAAAAAATTAATGGGCCCACATTGCTGATATCCGCTCTAGCAACGAGTTTTTAAAATTTAAAGGAATTGGTGACATTATTATAAAATTAGTTGAGATATATAAGGATATCGTATACCAACTGTTTATTTGCTTCTAAGATTGGCGTTGATTTTATCAGTAGCGACTGCGACGGTAGAAAGAGCTCTTTCATTAATAAAGTACGTAAATAACAGGTTGCATAACAGAATGGGGAATCAATTGATGAATGACCGTTTGATTACATATATTGAAAATGATGTGGTTGCTAGTGTTGATAATGAAGCTATTGTGCAACGATTTCAACACATGAAAACCTGTTGATGTATAAACAAAAACGGAGACAAATTCTTACATTGAATATCATTAAATCAATATTACAAGAAAATCCCCTTTTTATTTTTTGGGTGGATTATAATGCTCAAAACCAAAAATACAATGTCCTAATCCAAGTAGAAACTTGCTTCTATTCCTTGACATACTTCTTTCTTTACAAGTAAAATGGAAGGAATTTTATAAATGGCTAATTTACATCATGAAATCTTGTCTTTGATATTTCTTCATTAGATCAATATTCCTCACATCTTTTTATCATTGGATCAATAATAAGAGGTGCCTCCACTATTGAACCGAGGATCCATCATTGACGCATGTCGTGATAGAAATATTTCACTGTCATGTAAATGTAATCTAGGATGATTTTTATATTAGTTCTACCACACGGGCTCTGGTTAATTGCTAAGAACTCATGATTCTTTAAAAAAAATTGAATTGGTAGCCCAAACTCATGAGAGGACATAGTGTGTTATTTAAAACCCATGTCCAAAATACTTCGCAAAGCCAACATATTAAACCGATTTGTCGATCATATATATGGCCCAAAGCTGCCTAAATGTCAAACTAACTCATATATATCGGGCTCATAGCCCACATGTCAAGCCTGGAGCAACTTGCACATTAGGCTCATAGAAAACAATGGCCCACATGTCAAACCCATATTTAAAAGGAATTTGTAAGCCATATATATAGCCCAACATTAGGTAATTCCATAAAATATGTTCATACACGGGGTTCATTTCATAAACTGGATTCTTATTTGAAATGGGTTCAGACCATGGTCCACTCGTTAAAATGGTTTTATGCATTTTTTTTAGAACCCATTATGGCCTATGCATGATCTCTTTGGAAATGGTACTTAGGCTTATTTTCCGAGTAGATATGGACTAATGTAGTAACTTGTTGATATCCATTTTACAGTCACCGTTACTATAATCAATCAGTCCAATTCTGACCATTGTTTGGGCCATGATCCAACCCAATACTTGGGCTATAACTCTAGCCTGATTCAGTGAATATTTGGGTTAAACCCAGCCTAATTCCAGTCACTGACTGGGCTGTCCCTTTACCCATTCAGAACCTATTCATATGACTGTTTGTTCAGGAAAATCTTTTCTGTTGGTTTGGATGGATGCAGGGTGCTTGTGGGTTGCTTGTAGGCTGTTTGTTTGGGAGAATTCAGGTTTGTGGGCTGTTTGTTTGTGGAGTTTCCTTGATTTTAAGGATCCTTTGTTTGGGGATTTTCATAGTTACTATTGGCCTGATTTTCAACCCACTTCCAAATATGACCTAGGTTGATTAGGCTGATGCTGGATTTTGTTCTCATTCATTTTTTTTTTTTTTTCGCTTTCGTTTGAAGATTTCATTTTCAGTGGAGATAATTCCTTTTTAGGAGTTTTCTACTTGAAATGTAGCATTTTGGCCTCCACCACCTCTATACTTATCATGAATGTAACTTAACAATGACTGAGATTTGGGTTTGCAATGAGATGACACATGTTGGCCATCAGTTTTCAGAGAAGTTCTGTATGTTCCACTAGAATCCAATGGTGGAGTGTTCCACTAGAATCCAATGGTGGAGTTGAAGAGTCAGCTTTATGGGTTGCTACAGCACCCATTATAAGTCATACCAACTGACAAATATTAAGGCTCTTTTGAGCAACATATGTATAACAACATTGAGCATGCCGAGATATCATCAACCTTAAACAGTTCATTTGTAAGTTGTTTTCTTTGATTTCCCATATCACCAACATTTATTCTAACGACAGTTTGGCATTTTGAGTATAGAAACAAAACATGCTTATGACATTTCAAACCTTCCTTAAAAGAAGCTCCGAATCTCCATTTTAATGGTGGTCATGTTGCATTACACATGAGAGTTTGTCGGAGGCGCGGAAACCTTTCAAAACAAGGATCCGAATCTCCATTTTAATAGAAAAGAAGAGGTGTGAAAGATGAAGATGGTGAAATGAAATGAAGAAGATGAAGTACAGAAGGTGGAGTGGCATGGAAGATGAACTGGGCACCCATTTGGTAGGAGGGCAAAAACCTTAAGGATCCGAATCTCCATTTTAATGGGAGGAAAAGATTTGAGGAACAAAAAATAGCTTATGTAAGGATTCAATCACCTACCATTTCACATATTACAAGAACTATTAACTAATTCACCTAATGATATTACTTACATAAATTTGGCTAAAAATATATTTTTGAACAAGGATTTACTCCATCTTGATATATTCTCATGGCTCATAGGTGAAGCCTTGATATTTTTGCTTGTCAATAAGACTTGGGTCCAATTTGTGCATAAGCGAGCTCAAATAAATTATTGGGTTCGAGCCCATTTGATCATGACCCCAACTGAGTCCACATGGAATAGGACTTTGGCAAGATTTTTTTTTATATGCCAACAGTTGAGGGCAGCTGTAGTAGTTTATGTGTTTGGATTTTCTTTTTAGATTTAAAACTATTAACAACAATGTATTAAAATTTCTGTTTTTTTTTTTTTTTTAAAGAATTCAATATTATCTTTGTAGGATTATCAGAAATAGATTATTTGAGAATTTTTTATTATATTTGTCGAATTATCAAAAGTAGATAACAGATGTTGATAAAAGGGAAAATAAATTTAGTCTATTGTTAACCCCACTAACTTGAATTCCTAGAGTCACCGCTATTGTTGGTGTTAATGCGAAGATCGGTGCAATATCCTAGGTTGAATAGACGATCCCATAGGTTAGATTCTAGTTGCTGTAGAAACGCAACTGTACCATGTTGATTCATCCGTTGATGGCCCGTGATTACCTTTTATATTGAAAGGAGGAGTGGTGCAATGGGTGCGTCGATGGAAGGAGGAGAAGCTTTGTCTCCCCTTTTCATCACCTACCTTACCATCCCAACAATTATCACCTACCTTACCAGCCCACCAATTATAACATCTATGAGATCTCTGTTTGGATTTTGAAAAAAAAAATCTCTCTCACTTTCCTTTTTTATTGGATATTTTTGTTATAAAAAAAAAATAACCATAAACCCTGATCACACAAATTGACTGAAAAAGACAATAAAATATCGAATTAGGTCGCAGCCAAAAATCTAATTTGCTCGAGAACGACATCGTTAGGGCTCGTTTCCAAAGAAACCTTTATTAGAGTCTTCCCCATTTTCATTTCTCAATTTCTTTCTAAAATCTACATTCTCTATGCAAAGCAAATACACTATTGCTACCAAAATCATATTCAAGCAACACTTGGAAAAGTATATTTCTTACCGTCATATTGCAAAAAGATATCAAGATCAAGAATGCTCTCACAAGGGTAGAGAACTTACCGATAGAGTTTTAGGTACAAATTTACTGGTAAAGTTGCATGTACAACCCATAAGACCTTTTGAATAGATTATTAGTATGTATTTCGGTATTTGTGACACAATAGGTTCATCTATTCCTCTATCTCTTGTCCATAGCTGGGACTAAGCCTAGCAGCTCTCTCTGCCATTGCCCATCAGCCATCAAACTGAGAACTACGGAGACAAGGGAGAAAACAAGTACAAGGGAAGAAGAAGAAGGAAGAAACTGCAAAAGGGGCTTTCTTTTTTTTGAACGAGTCCTAATGATATCTTGCTGGAGAAGAAGAAGGGAAAAACCAGAAAGATGTTTTCTTAAACGTGCCCTAACAATATCGCTGCATGGCGAATTGGTCTTTTTTGGCTACGTACAACACTCTAATTCGATATTTTAGTGTATTTTTTAATTAATTTATATAATCAAATTGTCATATTGGATTGTTACTACCTCTTTTTTGAGTTTTTCCTGTTAGAGACCACCTCTAATCAATCCAATATAATAAAACACCTCCTTTGAATTTGCATCAACCCATGTTTTAGATTGTTCTAGCACTCAGTAATGCTCGTTAAATTTTGTAACACCAAAACTGAACAACAAATAATTTTTTAGAACTTAAAACAAAGGATCAAGATGTTTTAACCTGATCATCCCATAACTTCCTCTTATATGTCCAATTGTTTTCACATCTCTTTATTGTCACGCATCTAAGTAGACTCACTAAATAGGTACTTATTTTCTATAAGCAAAAATTAATCTTGCCCATAATTTTCACTACTAGAAAATCAGCTTTTGGCGCTGAGAAAGCGTGCGACCGCCAGTGGCGGTCGCAAAAAGTGGATTTAGCGACCGCCAGTGGCGGTCGCTAAAACTGTTTTGGCGGTCGCTAAAGCCCTCATTATATAGCAGCCGAGCCCCTCTTTTTTTCTCCTTCCCACTCTCTTTTTTCCTCTCCCGCGCCCAAGCCCTGCCCCTCCCGCGCCAAACCCTGTTCTGCAGCGACACCGGCCACGCCATCGCCGGAGCCGCCACCGTTTCTCCGTCTCCGTCTCCGTCTCGGTCTCCCTCTCCCTCTCCCTCTCCCTCTGGCTCTGCACCGTTCTCTCCGTGTCCGTCTCCATCTCGGTCTCTCTCTCCCTCCCTGCGCCGGATTCGCCACCGGTTCTCTCTCTCCCTCTCTCTCTCTCTCTCTCTCTCTCTCTCTCTCTCTCTCTCTCTCTCCTCTCTCCCTCTTCCTCCCTCCCTCTTCCTCTCGCTCTGCACTGTGCCCTGCCACGCGCCGGAGACGCCACAGGTTCTCTCTCTCTCCCTCCCTGCGCCGGAGCCGCCGCCGCCGCCGAAACCCATAGCTCGCACCAATCAATCTTGCTACAGCTGCTGGTAATTTTTTTTTTCTTTTGATTTATTTGGCGTTGTTAAAATATATTTATTCTGGAGTTGGAATGAATTTTGATCTGATTGTGGATTTGATTTTCAATTTGTATGCATTTGCATTGCATGTTCATGAGCTTATCGTTGGTTTCGACACAACTTGAACGAAATAAATTGGTGGACTCGATCACTGATCTTGAGCAATGAATCTGCTGGTAATGTCTGGATTGGCCATGGTGATGTAATTGAACTGGTTGCAATATCCCCAATGTCCATTTTGTTGCATACTGTTCGATGCATTTTGCAATTTAGTTGTAAATTTTTTTTTTTTTGCTGTAAACTGTTCCTCACTGCAACTTTCTTTCTTTCATTGCTCTTTGAATTTTGAATTTTTTAAATGATATATGGCTTTTTTATGGTCAGCCCTTGGTGGACCCCTAGGCCTTGCCCCTAATGGACAGGCTAGGTAATTGGATAGTAAAGGTAGAAGTATTCTGGAGAGCCTTGGTGGCGACCTTTTTTTTTTTTTTTTTGGCTTTGTTTGAAAATATATCTTAGATTTTTTTTTATGGCAAATAGCGTAGAATGTTCATGTTTTACACTCCGACAGAAAGTAAGAATGAAATGTTATGATTTCGCCATCTCTTATCCAATCCTTGAGTTAGCTACCGTAATCGTATATTGATATTTTTACTTTTCCCTCTTTTAATTACTTTTTTATTACTTGAGAATCCTTGATCAATAAGGATCTTATCATGATAGGGGAAGTTATCTAAAGTAGTTAATTTAGTTGCTCTCTTAAGATTCCTTGATTGATAAGATCTTACCATGATGGATATCAAGAGTGGAAGGATACATCAAATCATGTGTAATCTATCTATCCTCTAAAGGATATATGAGTGAATGAATCCTTTCCTCTCAAGCACTGGATGAAATAAAACTGTTCTCTCTGTTTTGGTGTTGAATGTTTACTGATGTGAGACCAAGATGTGTGAATGGCTTGGGGAGTAATCGTTGATTACTCTTCCCTTCCCTTGGTGTGTCACCATAGCCTCATCATTTGTTGGAATGAGAATACCTACAGGATGTTCGTCACAATTTGTGTTGGTCAAAGAAGTCAGAATTGTCTTACACAAGTCATACATTTTTATTATTTTAAATGCAATGCTATAGCAGTTATTGCATGTGATTTTGTATCTCAAAATGCATTGAACCATATCATTGTCATCGTCCTCATCTCATCCTTAACCCATTGGGGTCGGCTTAATGTGTTTTACTCACATACAAGGTAACAACATCCATCTTTTTAAGAAACACAAGTTGCTAATTATATCTATGCTTCTCTTGCAAATTGATCTTACCATTCAACTCATTTCTTTCCTTACCATTCAACATTGAACTGATGATCTGAAGGGGCACTTGTTCTGCTGGGTTGCACAAGGCTCTCTCTGAGAACTATATATATGTTGTAAATATGTAGGATTATCTTATTTGAAATGCTGATAACTCAAGGTAAGCTTCCTGCGCCCGTGCATGCTAGTATCAGATGACAGGACAACATAAAATATCCTTTTCCATTTCATTTTCTTGTATCTGAACTGAACTTCATAGAAGGCTTAGAATTTTCTAAGTTTGATATGTCATCTTGGTGTCTTTAACAGTCCATTGAATTCTTGGATCAGATATGAACTTAGTGCCTCTCTCATGTTAGTTTGTGGTGAGCATAGTTGTTTACATATGGGTAAATATCCAACTATTTCCAGGAGCATTGGTCTTAATCCCGCGTTCAATCGAAACCTGAAGGAAATGAGACATATAAAGACATCGTCACTGTATCTAACAAGGAGAAATGTTGCTGTAGCATTGTTATTGTAAGGCACACTCATCTCAGAGTGGCTTTTGCTTTATGTTTGTATCATCATCAGTGTAATATCATGCTACATTTCCAAAGAATCTGGTTCCTTGTTCTTGATAGTGTGATCCTGTTCAAAGATTGGCCATTCTACAAGTCCACCTTGTTAGACATCTCATATTTCTTGTCTCTTCTTACCTCTGAAGCTGCACAAAGACTTGGGCTCATTTGAATTTACTCACTTTAGTTGCGAATCAGGTTTCATGTGTATATATGATATGACTTACCTATAAGTGACAGTTGCCCTTTTCCTTTGCCATAATAGATGATAGGTAATCAGGGTTGGAGGTAATTACAATTACAGGTAAACGGTGCGCAAATCAACCAAGCTCTACAAATCCAAATGGGGCCTTGGCATCATTCTGTTTCCTCAGCCTTCATTAATGGTAAAAAACCGCTTACCTGGTCATACTTGGTGAGAGTATTCTTGTAGCCAAAATGAGTGGTCGGTTCAAAACCTGGTTCTGACATCAATTTACTTCTTGATATGTAGTCACGAGTTAAAATTAGGAATGAAATATTCTAGTGATTCTATATGAAAGGTTAGTAGCATCATGAAACATTCCATCTGTAGAAAAGAAAGGTTAGAATCATGAAACAAGCCATGTATAGAAGAGTTGAAAGTGTTGAGACTACAAGAAACTGGGAAAAGGGAATATAACTCAAGAGGGATAATAATTTTATGTTCTAAGAAAACATGTCTGATAAAGAAGGTTCTATGATGATGTGTTAAAATCAAGTCCTTAGGCCTCACTTTGGCTATAATTAACAGAATAATTGTTATTTGTTAGTCATATTAATCCTGTGTAAAGCATGCGATTTATTTTCTTTTGTCTTTATATTTGAATCCTGTATTTTTAGATATAATTAAGCTGACAGTAAGGCCCTGTTTTGATTAGATAAAAATTTGGCCAATTTTCACACTTGAAGAGGGATATCTCTGAGCCAGCTTAGATTCAAGTGGCCTCAGTGGCTCACCATGCAAGCAAACTGGAAGAATCATTCCAAGTGTGTCCAGAGAATGTACATAGAAAAAAAAAAAAAAAAAAAACACAATGGAGCTTTTTGAAAACAGAGTCTTGATAGAATCTTTACAGTCTTAAGCGCTTTCTAACTCAACTCGGAGCACTGACCGAAAATTCTGAATTCTGGTTTGTAACCAGTCTCATTTTCTATATCATCACCATAATGAAAAAAAAACATATTTAACAACTTTATTCATTAGGATGTTATGGGAAATCATTTTGCAGGTTGCTCCAATTAGTAGAAAGACAATATTTGAAGACCTAAATCCAGACTTGATATTTGATTTGCACCACTCCTATAGGTGTGGGTCTGGACTGGATTTTCTACTTGGCCCAAATCAATCTCCGTATCCTACCTTTACAGTCTTATCCTTTACATAAGAAGAGACTGGGTTCTAGTGCAATTACTTATATAAATCTGATACCTATTTAGCTGTAGTCCCAACCCAACTCGAAAATTGATGGGTCCAAAAGTATGGAAGCAGTTGCTTTACAGGCTTAAAACCAAACCTATTTTTAGTTTTGGAAGTTATAAACAAAAGATCTTTGTAAAAAGCAACGTAGTCCCTAAATTTCGATAGTTAATTGCTCATACTTCCAAGTCCGGAGTCCATGCTTTTAAAATCTAGTGTGGCATTGGATCTGATCATGTTGAGCATGTTAAATTTCTAAAGTGGATTTTCTAGAATTTTCTTAATTTAATTTTTTTTTCTTTTTGTTTTCCGAATTATGAATGTTGATATATATTTGTTATAATTGATATTTTGAACATTATTGTTGTGTTTAATATTGTGTTCTTCACTTACTGTTTTATTCATTTGCATGCATTAGTGAAACTTAGACCCGTTCGAGAATTGTGTATGACATTAGTTCGGTGATCCTTGACGCGACGGACTTGGTCTTTGACTAGATTCGTTGCTCTTGTGATGTGCATCCGAACTTTGTCGTATGTGATTCTTGAATTGTCCAGTTTGGACAGTTTGGGAATGCAATTATCCATCTTATACTCAATAGCTCATGCAAGTCCGATGTTAGATAGAGTTTCGGTTGATGTCCCATTGTTCTCTGGGTACATACATGGGTACGACTGATGTTGTATCCGTGTCGTGTACTTGGAGAACCACGCGGACATGCTGCCGAAATTTTGTCTGACTAGGGGACGAAGCATTCGAGTTGTTGAGTGCAAGTTGGATCGTGCATTCTCGAATGGGATAGGACCAACCACCCTGTAGTAAGTAGTTTGCAGTTTATGGATAGGTGACTTGCATGATGCATGGTACTTTGGGTTAATTGTACTTGCTCATTTTAGATTTCCACATAAACAGTTATCGAGATGGACAAGAGTTGGATTGATTTACCGAATAGGATGTCTAGGGAATACATGGAGGGGATTAACCAGTTCATGGAATTTACCAATGGGTTTGACAATGAGTTCATAAGTTGTCCATGTAGAAAATGTGCGAATCGGTATTATTACAGAAGAGAGTCTGTCCGAGAGCATCTGATTGTGAATGGATTCTTGAAGCAGTACAAGAATTGGATAAGACATGGAGAAGAGTATGTTTCCTGTCGCATAGAGGAAAGAGATGAAATTGAGGTTGATGATATGTCAGAGACGGATCCGATGATCGGGATGCTAAATGATATCGCGTGCGGGTTGGCACCTGAATACAGAAGCTGTGAGACTGAGGGGGCGGGTGGGGAGTAATCCTCGCTCCGGTGCCGATGAAGAAGCCCTGAGATATTTTGAAATTCTAGACGATGCACAGACAGAATTGTATCCTGGATGCGAGGACTTCAGTAAATTGTCCTTTATCGTGGAGCTGTTACATTTGAAGGCATTGAATCAGTGGTCTGACACGTCCTTCGATATGCTCCTCCAGTTGTTGCATCGAGTGCTCCCATCGGGCGCGAAACTTGCAGAGTCCTACTATCAGGCTCGCAAGTTAACTGAAAATTTAGGCTTCACATATGAGACTTTGGATGCATGTCCGAACAATTGCATGTTGTTTAGGAATGAGAATGCCCAGCTTGATAAGTGCATCGTGTGTCAGACTTCGAGATGGAAGGAAGACGGGGTTGGACACAATCGTCAGAATAGTTCTACAAGTGTTATAAATCGTGGCAAACTTGTGGCAGCAAAGCACGTGAGATATTTCCCACTGAAGCCAAGGTTGAAGAGGCTTTTTATGTCATCAAATATTTTCTAAACTGATGAGATGGCATGCCGAGAATAGCAGGGACGATGGTAAGTTAACCCATCCAGCAGATTCCCCAGCGTGGAAAGACTTCGATCGAAGGAATCCAGACTTTGCCTTGGATTGTCGCAATGTGCGGCTTGGTTTGGCTGCAGATGGTTTTAGTCCATTCAGATCCATGACAGGGGCAAATCACAGCACGTGGCCAGTCGTTTTGGTACCTTATAATCTCCCGCCATGGATGTGTATGAAGCAGCCTTTTCTGATCCTATCCACACTTATTGATGGACCAAGAGGACCAGGGGACAAGATTGATGTATATATGCAACCTTTGATTGATGAATTGAAGGAATTATGGGCTGATGGTCTGATGACATTTGATGCCGAAGGCAATGAAATGTTTAAACTGCGCGCCGCATTATTGTGGACAATCAACGACTTCCCTGCGTACGCTAACTTGTCGGGTTGGAGCACAAAGGGAGAGTTTGCATGTCCTTGCTGCAATCAGGCGAAGAAGTCAACTTGGTTGAAGCACGGCAGAAAATGGGTATACACGGGTCATAGACGTTTTCTACCTCCATTGCATAGGTTCAGGAGGGACAAAGTGTCATTTGATGGCACCCGAGAATATGGTCCAGCACCTCGAACTATGACGGGAGTTGAATTGTTGTCACAGCTCGAGCAGGAGCAAATACGAACTGTGTATGATTTTCAAGATTTACTGGCCCTCCCGCTGCCTTCTATTCCTGGTGCAAATAGAAGACGAAGTCATAATTGGAAGAAAAAAAGTATTTTCTACGATTTACCATACTGGAAGCATAACTTACTCAGGCACAACTTAGATGTTATGCACATCGAGAAAAACGTCTGTGATAATATACTGTGGACCATTCTCGGTGTTCAGGGGAAGTCGAAGGATGGTGTCAATGCACGTCGTGACTTGGAAGAAATGGGCTTGAGAAAACCATTGCACTTGCAGCCGAGAGAGTCAAACAAGGCATACATGCCTCCTGCGCAGTACGCGATGAGTAAAGATGAGAAAGATGTCTTCCTCTCTGTCCTGAAGGGTGTCAAGGTTCCTGACGGGTACTGTTCGAATATTGCTAAGCGCGTGAACATGAAAGAAAGAACATTACAGGGTTTGAAGAGTCATGACAATCATATCCTCATTCAACAGTTACTGCCTATCTCCATAAGGAATTGTTTGCCTAAGAATGTTGTAGCGCCGTTGATTGAATTTAGTAACTTCTTCAGACAACTGTGTTCTAGAGTTCACCGAATTGATGAGCTGAATGGTCTGCAAGGGAGGATTGCTGTGACGTTGTGTCATCTAGAAAAACTTTTTCCACCTGCATTTTTCGATGTCATGGTTCACTTGACAATACACTTAACTAGTGAAGCCCTGCTTGGTGGCCCCGTCCAATTCAGATGGATGTATCCAATTGAGAGGTACATGAATACTTTGAAGAGGTATGTTCGTAATAGAGCCCGTCCAGAGGCATCAATAGCTAAGGGGTATTTGATGGATGAGTGCACCAATTTCTGCGCAGCATATCTTAAAGATAATATTGAAACAAAGTTGACTAGGCCCTCGCGGATTAATGACGGTCCAGTTGGGCAGGGCACGCAGTTTGATCTCAACAATATTGAGTGGATTCAAGTTCATCGGTGGGTGTTGTTCAACACCCCAGCTGTTGTGGCTTTCACTCAGTAAGCTATCACTCATTCATAACAGTAATTTGTCAATTTTTTTCCTAAATTATCATACTTGTTGTTAACACGTGTTATGCATCGCAGGACACACATTGATGAGCTCAAACGGGACATGCCTCGTGCTACGGAGAGTGAAATTCTTCAGTCCCATTACCGGTCATTTCACGAATGGTTCAAGAATCACGTACGTAGTCAATCATTAGGAGTAGTTTCACTTGTTCATGTCATATTACTTTTATGTAGTGATATTCAGTGATTACATGCATTGCGTAGGTGTGTAGCTTACGAAGAACCAACGATCCTAGTTTGACCGATGAAATGAAACAGTTGGCTGATGGCCCCTTCATAACGGCCCGACGTTACACTACTTGTGACGTCAACGGTTTTCGATTTCGCACAAAGGATGTAGATGAGAAACGAGCGACACAAAATAGTGGGCTCGGTTGTCCATCTGTGGATGCTGGTTACTACTATGGCCGGTTGAAGGATATTGTTGAAGTTGTGTACAATCACGGGTTAAAGTTTCTATTGTTTAAGTGTGATTGGGTGGATCCTATCCGAGGGGTGAAAACAGATAATTACCAGTTTACATTGGTAAATTTTAACAATCTGTTACATCGTGATGATCGAATAAATGCCGAACCCTACATACTGTCCTCAATGGCGGAGCAAGTTTACTATGTCAGAGATTCGAAAGATCCTAACTGGCAGGTTGCAGTTAAAATGTCAAGGAGGGGAGTGTATCAGATTGACTGTGATGAGCCAGATATTGATGCATTCGCCCAACAAGTTCTTGACCAGACTGTAGTTGTTCAACGTGATGAAGATGTTAATTGGGTTCGGGAAACCATGGAAGGAGATACAGTTGACTTACACGACCAGTGAACGGTTGGGAACTAATTCACTAATGTTAAATTTCAGTGTAAATAATTTTAAAATGTTACTTTCAATTATCTCGTTTAATGAAACTTATCTTACAAACATTTGAACAGATATGTCGGGACGAAAGAGGAGAGATCGTCCGCTGACGATGGACGAGCTCCTGCGCCAGGCCGAGGCTAGCACGCCATCTGGGGGGCCTAGACCGACATCGGATGCCGCCCAGTCTAGTTCGATGGCCCCATTGAGTAGGCCATCGACGTCTCAGGCGAGTCCTTCCACCCCAGTTGATGCTTCGGCGTCGGCTTTTTCATCTCCGCCGTCTCGGCCTGCGTCGACGTCTGCACAGACTGGTATAAGTTTATTTAATTAAACATTTTAGTTCTAGAAAATTTTTTAATTCAATTTAGTTAAATTGTCTTTATTTGAACAGGCGCTACGAGCACGGGCGCATCTTCCAGCAGGGGGAGAGGCCCTGCTCGAGGGATCCGGACGTGGAATTCCGGTCATCCTATTGACGTTGAGTTTGATGATACGTACCATCCGGTGGGTCGCTTGCGAGCTCATCAGTCAGTTGGGACATATGGTCCGGGATCCATATCATTCCCTCTGACTACACTTGATTGGACGCATTCCCGTGGAGACACTAGACCGTACCTGGCAGCAGGTTAAGGTAATAATTTAACATTTCTCCAAAAATGATGTGTCAATTTAAACTATAACTTAATGAAAAATATTTCTTTCATTTTCAGGACAACCTGAGGGCGTGTCCTGAGCTCTTCCGGCCAGTTTGCATGTCAAAGTGCCGGAAGATGTGGAAAGACCATAGAAAATAAAGTTAAGATGCTCTTGGAGCAGCCCGACATACTTGACCGAGTTCCGAGGGGCGTACTCCCGGATCAGTGGAAATCCAGGTGAGAACTTGTCATATTTTAATTTAAGAATTTACTAGTGAAAATCGAAAATATTTCGGGGGTCCAGAACGAGTAAACGGGCTCCGTTGCCCATGAAACTGGAGGGCGTGACTTGCAGGAACTGACGGAACGCGATTCCGACTCGGATTCTCTTACGACGGAAATGAGATTGCTTTAACTTAAAACTGAGAAAATCGGGCTTGGGGGTCCAGAACGAGCAAACGGAGTGCCGTTTCCCGTATGTAAGTTGCCCGTAGACATTAGGACGGAACGCGATTACTTTAAGATTTTATATGAAAACCTTAGAAAAATCGATGGTCCAAAACGAGCGGAATCCGACTGAAACTGGACAGGACTGCGCGTAACTTCATACTTGACCGGAGTTCCGAGGGGCGTACTCCGGATCAGTGCACTCAGCTCGTCCGGAAACAGATTCCGTGCTCGTGACGAGCGAGGAGGTTCCGACTCCGGGATTCCTCGTAGTGGATTGAAAGTTGTCATTTTTAAACTGGAAGCGGCCTCCGGGGGTCCAAAAGGATAACTTAGTGACACTACTGAAAATCCGAGGGTGTTCCTCGTAGGGCTGAAATTGTCTGTAAACGATACGTTAACTTAAAACTTCGTAAAAATCGGATCCGGGGGTCCCAAAAAGAGCAAACGGAGTCCGTTACGTGAAACTGAACGGGCACGTGCGTAGTCATTCCTGACTTGCAGGAACTGACGGAACGCGATTCCACTCCCGGATTCGTCGTAAAGCTGAAACTATGGTTTAACTCGATACTTTAACTTATTTAATAATTAAACTGGAGCCCGTAGTCATCGTGCAGTGAACTCAACAATATACACTGAAAACGGAAATCGGAAAATCTGAAAGTGGTCTCTCCGCACTCCGGGTCCAAAACGAGCAAAACGGGCTCGTTGGCCCGTGACGGACGGGCACAGTCCAAAACGAGGGGATTCTCGTAAAGCGGGTAGGTCTTTAACAAAACGAGCAAACGGGCTCCGTTGCCCCGTGAAACTGGACGGGCACGTGCCCGTAGTCATTCGTGATGCACTTGCAGGAACTGACGGAACGAGTCGATTCCGACGAGCAAACGGGCTCCGTTGCTCCGTGAAACTGGATTGCCTCATTCGTGACTTGTAGGAACTGAAACGAGTAGGTTTAAAAGCTGAAACTCGATAACTCGATACTTTAACTTAAAACTTAGAAAATCGGCCTCCGGGGGTCCAAAACGAGCAAACGGGCTCCGTTGCCCGTGAAACTGGACGGGCACGTGCCCGTAGTCATTCGTGACTTGCAGGAACTGACGGAACGCGATTCCGACTCCGGGATTCCTCGTAGGGCTGAAAGGTAGGTTTAAATGGATACTTTAACTTAAAACTTAGAAAATCGGCCTCCGGGGGTCCAAAACGAGCAAACGGAGTCCGTTGCCCGTGAAACTGGACGGGCACGTGCTTGTAGTCATTCATGACTTGCAGGAACTGACGGAACGCATTCCGATTCCCGCGATTCCGACTCCCGGATTCGTCGTAAAGCTGAAACGTCGGTTTAACTCGATACTTTAACTTAAAACTTAGAAAATCGGCCTCCGGGGGTCCAAAACGAGCAAACGGGCTCCGTTGCCCGTGAAACTGGACGGGCACGTGCCCGTAGTCATTCCTGACTTGCAGGAACTGACGGAACGCGATTCCGACTCCGGGATTCGTCGTAGGGCTGAAAGGTAGGTTTAACTCGATACTTTAACTTAAAACTTAGAAAATCGGCCTCCGGGGGTCCAAAACGAGCAAACGGAGTCCGTTGCCCGTGAAACTGGACGGGCACGTGCCCGTAGTCATTCGTGACTTGCAGGAACTGACGGAACGCGATTCCGACTCCGGGATTCGTCGTAAAGCTGAAAGGTAGGTTTAAACTCGATACTTTAACTTAAAACTTAGAAAATCGGCCTCCGGGGGTCCAAAACGAGCAAACGGGCTCCGTTGCCCGTGAAACTGGACGGGCACGTGCCCGTAGTCATTCGTGACTTGCAGGAACTGACGGAACGCGATTCCGACTCCCGGATTCGTCGTAAAGCTGAAACGTCGGTTTAACTCGATACTTTAACTTAAAACTTAGAAAATCGGCCTCCGGGGGTCCAAAACGAGCAAACGGGCTCCGTTGCCCGTGAAACTGGACGGGCACGTGCCCGTAGTCATTCGTGACTTGCAGGAACTGACGGAACGAGATTCCGACTCCCGGATTCGTCGTAAAGCTGAAACGTCGGTTTAACTCGATACTTTAACTTAAAACTTAGAAAATCGGCCTCCGGGGGTCCAAAACGAGCAAACGGGCTCCGTTGCCCGTGAAACTGGACGGGCACGTGCCCGTAGTCATTCGTGACTTGCAGGAACTGACGGAACGAGATTCCGACTCCCGGATTCGTCGTAAAGCTGAAACGTCGGTTTAAACTCGATACTTTAACTTAAAACTTAGAAAATCGGCCTCCGGGGGTCCAAAACGAGCAAACGGGCTCCGTTGCCCGTGAAACTGGACGGGCACGTGCCCGTAGTCATTCGTGACTTGCAGGAACTGACGGAACGCGATTCCGACTCCGGGATTCGTCGTAGGGCTGAAAGGTAGGTTTAACTCGATACTTTAACTTAAAACTTAGAAAATCGGCCTCCGGGGGTCCAAAACGAGCAAACGGAGGGCTCCGTTGCCCGTGAAACTGGACGGGCACGTGCCCGTAGTCATTCGTGACTTGCAGGAACTGACGGAACGCGATTCCGACTCCGGGATTCCTCGTAATGCTGAAAGGTAGGTTTAAATGGATACTTTAACTTAAAACTTAGAAAATCGGCCTCCGGGGGTCCAAAACGAGCAAACGGAGTCCGTTGCCCGTGAAACTGGACGGGCACGTGCCCGTAGTCATTCGTGACTTGCAGGAACTGACGGAACGCGATTCCGACTCCCGGATTCGTCGTAAAGCTGAAACGTCGGTTTAACTCGATACTTTAACTTAAAACTTAGAAAATCGGCCTCCGGGGTCCAAAACGAGCAAACGGGCTCCGTTGCCCGTGAAACTGGACGGGCACGTGCCCGTAGTCATTCGTGACTTGCAGGAACTGACGGAACGAGATTCCGACTCCCGGATTCGTCGTAAAGCTGAAACGTCGGTTTAACTCGATACTTTAACTTAAAACTTAGAAAATCGGCCTCCGGGGGTCCAAAACGAGCAAACGGGCTCCGTTGCCCGTGAAACTGGACGGGCACGTGCCCGTAGTCATTCGTGACTTGCAGGAACTGACGGAACGCGATTCCGACTCCGGGATTCCTCGTAGGGCTGAAACGTAGGTTTAAATGGATACTTTAACTTAAAACTTAGAAAATCGGCCTCCGGGGGTCCAAAACGAGCAAACGGAGTCCGTTGCCCGTGAAACTGGACGGGCACGTGCCCGTTGTCATTCGTGACTTGCAGGAACTGACGGAACGCGATTCCGACTCCCGGATTCGTCGTAAAGCTGAAACGTCGGTTTAACTCGATACTTTAACTTAAAACTTAGAAAATCGGCCTCCGGGGGTCCAAAACGAGCAAACGGGCTCCGTTGCCCGTGAAACTGGACGGGCACGTGCCCGTAGTCATTCGTGACTTGCAGGAACTGACGGAACGCGATTCCGACTCCCGGATTCGTCGTAAAGCTGAAACGTCGGTTTAACTCGATACTTTAACTTAAAACTTAGAAAATCGGCCTCCGGGGGTCCAAAACGAGCAAACGGGCTCCGTTGCCCGTGAAACTGGACGGGCACGTGCCCGTAGTCATTCGTGACTTGCAGGAACTGACGGAACGCGATTCCGACTCCCGGATTCGTCGTAAAGCTGAAACGTCGGTTTAAAACTCGATACTTTAACTTAAAACTTAGAAAATCGGCCTCCGGGGGTCCAAAACGAGCAAACGGGCTCCGTTGCCCGTGAAACTGGACGGGCACGTGCCCGTAGTCATTCGTGACTTGCAGGAACTGACGGAACGCGATTCCGACTCCCGGAAAACTTAGAAAATCGCCTCCGGGGGTCCAAAACGAGCAACGGAGTCGTCGTAGTCATTCGTGCTGAAACGTAGGTTTAAATCGATACTTTAACTTAAAACTTAGAAAATCGGCCTCCGGGGGTCCAAAACGAGCAAACGGAGTCCGTTGCCCGTGAAACTGGACGGGCACGTGCCCGTAGTCATTCGTGACTTGCAGGAACTGACGGAACGCGATTCCGACTCCGGGATTCGTCGTAAAGCTGAAACGTAGGTTTAAATCGATACTTTAACTTAAAACTTAGAAAATCGGCCTCCGGGGGTCCAAAACGAGCAAACGGAGTCCGTTGCCCGTGAAACTGGACGGGCACGTGCCCGTAGTCATTCGTGACTTGCAGGAACTGACGGAACGCGATTCCGACTCCCGGATTCGTCGTAAAGCTGAAACGTCGGTTTAACTCGATACTTTAACTTAAAACTTAGAAAATCGGCCTCCGGGGGTCCAAAACGAGCAAACGGGCTCCGTTGCCCGTGAAACTGGACGGGCACGTGCCCGTAGTCATTCGTGACTTGCAGGAACTGACGGAACGCGATTCCGACTCCCGGATTCGTCGTAAAGCTGAAACGTCGGTTTAACTCGATACTTTAACTTAAAACTTAGAAAATCGGCCTCCGGGGGTCCAAAACGAGCAAACGGGCTCCGTTGCCCGTGAAACTGGACGGGCACGTGCCCGTAGTCATTCGTGACTTGCAGGAACTGACGGAACGCGATTCCGACTCCGGATTCGTCGTAAAGCTGAAACGTCGGTTTAACTCGATACTTTAACTTAAAACTTAGAAAATCGGCCTCCGGGGGTCCAAAACGAGCAAACGGAGTCCGTTGCCCGTGAAACTGGACGGGCACGTGCCCGTAGTCATTCGTGACTTGCAGGAACTGACGGAACGCGATTCCGACTCCCGGATTCGTCGTAAAGCTGAAACGTCGGTTTAACTCGATACTTTAACTTAAAACTTAGAAAATCGGCCTCCGGGGGTCCAAAACGAGCAAACGGGCTCCGTTGCCCGTGAAACTGGACGGGCACGTGCCCGTAGTCATTCGTGACTTGCAGGAACTGACGGAACGAGATTCCGACTCCCGGATTCGTCGTAAAGCTGAAAACGTCGGTTTAACTCGATACTTTAACTTAAAACTTAGAAAATCGGCCTCCGGGGGTCCAAAACGAGCAAACGGGCTCCGTTGCCCGTGAAACTGGACGGGCACGTGCCCGTAGTCATTCGTGACTTGCAGGAACTGACGGAACGCGATTCCGACTCCCGTCGTAAAGCTGATTCGGTCGTAATGCTGAAACTGTCGGTGACTTTAAACTGACGGATACTTTAACTTTTAAACTTAAAACTTAGAAAATCGGCCTCCGGGGGTCCAAAACGAGCAAACGGGCTCCGTTGCCCGTGAAACTGGACGGGCACGTGCCCGTAGTCATTCGTGACTTGCAGGAACTGACGGAAACGCGATTCCGACTCCCGGATTCGTCGTAAAGCTGAAACGTCGGTTTAACTCGATACTTTAACTTAAAACTTAGAAAAATCGGCCTCCGGGGGTCCAAAACGAGCAAACGGGCTCCGTTGCCCCGTGAAACTGGACGGGCACGTGCCCGTAGTCATTCGTGACTTTGCAGGAACTGACGGAACGCGATTCCGACTCCCGGATTCGTCGTAAAGCTGAAACGTCGGTTTAACTCGATACTTTAACTTAAAACTTAGAAAATCGGCCTCCGGGGGTCCAAAACGAGCAAACGGGCCTCGTTGCCCGTGAAACTGGACGGGCACGTGCCCGTAGTCATTCGTGACTTGCAGGAACTGACGGAACGCGATTCCGACTCCCGGATTCGTCGTAAAGCTGAAACGTCGGTTTAACTCGGTTTTGGGCTAAATACCGAGCTAAATTTTTTTTAATTGCACCCTTTGATAAATTGCTGGCAACGAAAAGAGAATCAAAGTTTTTATGGACCTATTGACGGGTTTTATATGCTATTACGATGTCCAAATATGAAATTGATACAGTTATGGACATAGCAGGATATGAATTTTACACAAAAAGTGAAGTCCAGATATGTTGTCCATTTTTAAAGTATTCGTGCAATTATAGTTTGTAGTTGGCGATTTTCTTGGTGGCATATGAAGAATTTTTTTTTTTACGAAAGAGAAAAAAAAAGAGGACATTTTAATGATAAATTTCTCATTATTTGTGTTGCACGAAATAGTGCCTCCTAACATGTCGCAGCAGCAACAATGAGTACTCGAAGAACAGTGACGCTAGCGTCGCTCGTCTCTTAATTAAGCAACCGCTAACATCACTCTCCATAACTATGGAGGAATACTTTCGTCGCTGCTTGAGTTAAGTGGGCACTATTTTCGTGCAATGCCCATATAATGTTAATTTTTTATTAAGTAAAGCCACAAAAAAAAAAAAAAAGAAAAGAAAAGAAAAGAACATACGCTAAACTCACTTTAACCAATGAAGTGAGATGAAGGGTAACTTAAGGAGATAATAAAATTAAAGTTTGTCAATAAAAGAATATCATATTTCACACACCTATACTTTTTTGCAAAAAAAAAAAAAAAAAAATCAAAAAGTTATTTTCCTATGCCACTAAAAGAAAAAAGAAATATTTTTAAAAAATATGTAAAAAGGATTATATTTCTATTTCACTAAATTACTAAAGGCCACAACTTTTATTTGTCCTAACTTTTTTTTATCACTTAATTTGACTCTCCACCTGCACTTCACTTACCAGTAAAGTTATTAAAAAGCCCCAAATTTTCAACAAGTAGGTCAGCAGGTACATGGTTGAGAGCATAAAGACTACCAGGAAAAAAAAAGGGTTAAAGGCCTCAATGACTTAGATTAATAGATTGATGTGCAAGGCAATGGTTGTCCTCAACACATCTCCGCAAAAATATGTATCTTATTCCATGCGATCCTTTCTTTTCTGACAATAATTACAACTTTTTATGGGTAAAAAAGGACAAAAATGATTATTCAAAACTATTACAAGAGAAAGCCATATGTCATTTCTCCATGATTACTCTAAACCCACTTACTTGTTACTAGAAAAATTGGTCATTTCTCAATGTGAGTCGAAGACTCAAAATCAAATAAACTTGGACCCATTGGAAAACTAATCAAATGTGGGTCGGCATTAAAATTCTGACATGGCCCCACCTTTAGGGATTTTAATTTGGCTTAAGCTTTTAGGAATTTAGTACATAGGACCCACTTTCATATCATAAGTTGAGAGACCAACAGCACTATTGTAAATGGATTTGTTAAGAAATTAGTCAGGGTAATTTTGGAAATAAAAAAGAATTAGCGTGCTAATAAAGAGGAGAAAACCAATAGGTATTAACTTCTAAGTCAAATAAACATATTTTGCACACATAAAAACCTGTGCCTAGATGCCCGTGGCAGAACTGTACCTACTTTTCTTGCCTGGTCAGAAGTATCAAGTGGGCTTGGATTAGATCTAAATCTATGTCCAGGCTAATTAGGCCTAAACTAAATCTGTCTGCATCAGTAAACTACTAGAAACATAAATAATTATAATATAAATTATAATATAAATGTATATATAAACTAAATAATTATTGATTAGTTCTTTAAAATTAAATGCAAAAGGTTTTAGTCTGAGAGAGGAGAAAAAGAAGCCCATAAAGAATTCAATACATAATACCATATAATTAAAAAAAAAAAAACACAAGCCCATGAAAATTGAAGATTAATGATAAAAAACTAAAAAAAAATCAAAACAAACAAACAATATAAACTATGAATAAAATCCAATGAAATTTGAAAGACACATAGAAATGAAAATCCATAATCAACTCAATAACATAAGCAATTTAAAAGAATCAAACACTCATGAGAAAAAAAAAAAAAAACTAAAAAATGGAGCACAAAAGGGCAAAGACAAAAGAACCCACAAATTCATGAAAAACCATCATAAAAAAAACTAAAACCCATCACAAGTGAGAAATTATAATAAAAAATACAAAATAAAATGAAATAAATTTTATTAAAAAGGCTATAAAAATATATATAATAAAGATCATAGACAATACAATGATAAAAGAAATTTAGAAGAACCAAACCAACTTATGATAATCTAATACTCAAAAATAGAAATCAGAAGCCACAAAATAAATAAAAAATCCATAAAAGATTTCACAAAGAGAACTTAAAAACCCAATGGAAGTAAAATAAATAATTAACTCATAATGATAAGCATTAAAAAATAAAAAAAAGACAAAAAAAATGAAATTCAAGAAATCCCATGATAAAAAGTGATTTAAAAGAAAAAAAAAAAAACAAGGAGAACCCAATACCCAAAAGTTGAAAAAAAAAGGAAAAAAAGAAACTC